>DVPR01001384.1:0-10995 GCA_018239345.1 Oxynetra stangelandi | reverse complement strand
TCCAGCACGGCGCCCAGCGCCGGCTCGCGCCGCCCCAGCCGCAGCTCCAGCGAGAACAGCTTGCGGCGCAGGTAGCTGCGCGCCCGGACAATTAGCACATTAGTTATTCACAGTTAGAGACATCCCCGCGCTGGCCTACCTGACCTGGAATCGGGCAGATCCTATACTATGGTAATCGGACGATAGCGACATATATACATACATACATAATGTTAGATGGATGTTTTACAATCGGACACGGAACGAATGGTGGGTGGTGTTTGTAAGAAAAATATTAGTCCCGATTGAGATCAAACCCACGATTCTCGGATTTAATAATGAGGTTCACTTACTATTGCCCCAATCGGCTTATTGAAAAGTTACTGTATAAGAACTTTTAAAAATATATATACACCACTAATCTTTAAAATTTACCAAAAAAATTAATTAAAAATTAAAAAATATATTTAATTAAAAATAAATTTATAAAACATCAATAATTATCAATCTATCACAAACGAATATTTTTTAATAAAGCACATGTAAGAAATCTCTAAGCTTGTCTGTCAAAAGTTGTTTTATCTACAGATAAATTAAAACTTACCGAGCCAAAAATCCTTTCACGGGCTCCATATGGTTCGCCGTCAGAAGCCACCTGAAGTTGTGGTGCAGCTGAAGGTTCGTCGTGTTACACGTCGCCTGGGACATCGTGCCTGAGACGGAACCAGTACAATAATTAGATATTTCCAAGAAAAGCTTCAATCGAGTCGAGAAGTCCGCGCGCGACCCTCTCTATCTGTGTATATGTGTATGTACGTGTTTGTGTTTATATGGTGTATGTGTATGTATGTGCGTATGTAAGCGCGTGTGTGTGTATGCGTGTGTTTGTGTGCGTGTGTGTGTGGTTTCGTGTGTTGATGTATGCGTATGTATGTGTGTGTGTAAGCGCGTGTGTGTATGCGCGCGTTTGTGTGTGTGTGTGTGTGCGCGTGTGTGTTTTCGTGTGTTGATGTATGCGTGTGTGTGCGCGTGCGTGCGCTCACCGATGATGACGGGCATGTTGCGGTTGTCGGGCGGCAGCAGGCCGGCGAAGGCGTCCCCGAGCGCGGAGGCGTGCTGCAGGTTGTCGAGCACCAGCACGGACGGCAGCGCCGCCTCCTCGCCCGCGGCCGCGGCGCCGCACTGCTCCGCCGTGTTGGCGAGGTAGGCGCGCAGCTCGTTGCACGACTTGCGGTCCACGCTGCCGGCCGCGAGCGAGCTTATGTACATATATTATGTAGTACGTGTATGCTACACGACCTACCGTATGTTTAGATTGACCCACATTAAACGAGTGTTTGTTACGGCCACAGATATTTGTCAATATAAGGATGATAATAGATGCGATGAAACCGTGTATACCAGGAGAACACTGTATCGAACGTTAGTCAGCGATCGAATTGAAACTTAACATTAACCGACTATCATACAGTTTATATTCGGACTTACGAGTATATTTAATTGTACCGTGTAAAGGTTACAATGTAATTATAACTGAACTTTAAAGTTGAACCTGAATAATGAATACATTTATAATTATTGCCAAAAATATTCTCCATTCTCTTACGACGAAGGCAAGGTCATTGTGAAAATATATATATCGATTATTTAAAAATGAATTACGTCTTTTTTCTCTTTAGACTCACTTGAACGTAGCCACGGCTTCCGCTGGGTTGCCTCGCCTCTGTGTTCGCTGAACGTAGAACTCCGCCAATTTAGCCGCCAAATAAGACTTCCCGGTGCCACTCGGCCCGCACAATATCACTCGCCGATGTTCCGTCAGCAACGATACATATCTAGAAAAAATTACAACGTTACCCATCTCGCCAAGAATATTACAGTTACATTGGTTATCGAGACAATTTTCCCCTGTAATAGGTAATGATTTATATCGATAAACAATCTGCGATATAGACAAACAAAGTAATGACATGATTACAATCGAATGAAAATAATTTATTTTGTTATATAATATTTTGTGCTCAACTTACCTATAAACTATATTTTTTGGTATAAGGCTGTCGAACGCCAAACTTCCCACTCCTTGCAAGCAGATGTATAGAGTGTTCACGGTGCCCACAATATATCCACAAGGCAGTAACTCCGGGAAACCAATCTCGGGCCCCCTGGTCGCTTCGCCCAAGTGATAGGACGTTATCGAATCCGTATTCAATCCCAAATTCGTTCCCGGATCGATTCTCGACAGGTAGTCCTTGAATGTCTTCCTAACTATATAATCTAAATTCTGCCAAGTGGTCTTGCCCGATATATATGTGTACGCTATTGTGAATTCGTTACAATTTATTGTCGAATCACTGTTGTAAACGTTTTTGTATGAATTACTATGTGTAGATTTGTTGCTTTTAAGGCTATTCGTGTTGGACTTGTTGATGGTTTGCGTGTAATCCTGCGTTTCGATTTCGGGACTGTGCGTTTGGGACACCCGCGGCGAGTCGAAACTCGGTTGCTTATCGAAGTGATTGTTGTAAGCGCTGGCCGATTGTTTCGCATAGAATCTGCATTCGGACTCGGTCAATGTGTCTTGGACTTCCTCGAAATATCTTTGGAATGTTTCCGGCTGTCCCAAGTAAACGGCGATTGCTATTTTCTTCCCGTCGGTAGTGTCCCCTTGACTGTCGGCGACGCCTAAAAGCATACAATATGTTATAACGTCATAGTCGAACAAAATGTATTCGTTATATCATACATATATATTTGCATTTTATAGGATTAATTTAAATTAACTTAGTTATAATTCCTTTTGTTTTTGTCTATTATCATTTGAATATCTCATTTTATTTTTATTGTATTGTATTGTATTTATATATTGACAGAATGTGTCCAGGCATAAAATCCGTCCAACTATGCAATAAAGACTAAATAAATAATAAATGAAATCGTAATGTCTCACCGATATCAGAGTAGCTCTCCCCTATCGCTAGTTCCCGAGTTTTGGGCGGCGGCAGCACTGTGTTTATATCGTAATCACCGCTGAGACGCTCCCCGGCGCTCAGTCCGTTTGTGAATATGTCGTTCGTACCGTTCAGGGCGCTCAATAAAGTGTCGCTGTTCTCGTTCAGCTCGCACGCGGCTTTGTTGCCGTAAATCGGCTCCATGTTCGACTTCGGCGAGCCCTTCTTTGTGAAATCCATGGTGGGCGTGGACGTCATGCAGTTAAAGTCCAAATCGAGCGGTTGCGAGTGGATATCTAACGCAGCCTGGACAAATGTTTGAAAGTTATCAAATACTAGTAGCGACAACAAGTTCCTTTTTGGGAACACCTTGAATATACACAGTCGGTAATAATGAAATTTTATGATCATTTAATAGACCCATTATGTTATAGAAATAAGAGGAGATGACAGAAACGGACGGGTGGAACTTATTAATAATTATGTACATTTTAGATAAAAAATCCACCCTTATCTTAGAGCTATACAGAAGCAGAAGATGTATTAGTGATACTATCTTTTTTACACGAAAGGAACCAGAAAAAAAAAGAAGTAGAGTTTATCAAAATTATACCTGATGCATAGTGGCCTGATCTGCCAAACTGAACCGTCTCGGATCTTCAACAGCTGAACCCCCCGTGCCCAATGAAGTTTGACTTCCGGCCAGTGATCGAGATGTCACTAACCTCTGAAGTCGCTCGTTATTCTGTTTTAGATTCAGCATCTCGTTCTAATACAAAAATAATAGTATTTACATAAGATACATTTCGTTCTCAGAAAGTAAACAGCCCTAATTGGTACGTGTAATTATTAGGCCCTATAATATTAGTAAGACAGGTCTATAATGGCGAGAGAGCACACTGAGAAATTGTACTTAAAGTAATTCCATTTAAAAATATGCGTTACATTTCTCTGCTACCAAGTCATTATATGGAGAGCGAAAGAAGGTAATTTAGAAATTAAGCAATTAACATTTAAGGCTCCGTATTTTAGCATAACTTGAGCTCGTAAAATTCAAAGCGGACCGACCGCAGTGGAAATGTTTTTCTTTATAATTCCATTTCGTCGCACCTCATCAGATTTATTTCATCATCGTGTACATTTCAAATGTGCAATGAACAGGTATACAATATATTACCCTCATTTTTATAACTGTATCCTTGAGACTCTCCAACTGATGCGCCGAACTGAGTGCTTCCAATCGTATGTCGGTTAGCACCAAATCTTTTTCACGCAGTTGTCTTTTGAGTTCGTCAACCAACACGGACTCTTCTTGTTTATCTGCAAACCAAGCAGGTGTCAACAAACGAGTGGATTCATTTGAATTATTTACCGTTCCCAATATGGAACTCGTAAATTAAGTTGCACTTGCATATTCATGAATTTGACGAGACCTAAGCGCGGTTGGTACATGTTTGCCTAAAGCGAGACGAGACTTTCTATAGCAACCTAATTATCAACGTGAGCCTTTGTTTGCGGTTGAATCAACGAGTCGCGGATCGCCAGTTTATTTGCTGACCTTTGGTTTGATCTTCAGTCTTCGCCGCGGGGCATGTCGTCTTGTCCTTCGAGGCGTCCGCGAGAGCTTCGTGCGAATGCTCCAGGCTGTTCTCGTTGCTTCCCTCCCGTATCGTATGCGGGTCGTCGTAATGGTGTGAGCCCGAGGAACTGTCTTGCGATGACAGTTGCCCGAGTGACGAATGCTTTGCCGTCTTAGATATCTTTGCGTTTCGAGAGAATGCCTTAGTGAACGATGATCGCAGCTAAAATAGAAAATCCAAGTTTGAGTTTGTCAAGCGTAGCGATATTCATAGAAATGGCCGCTGCCAGACATGTACAACAGTCATTTGATATTTGCCAGGAACATTTCACCTAAAAAATATATTATATGAAAAATTAAGCTTACCCAGCCCTTTTTCTTATGCTTCTTATCGTGAGGCACCGAGGAACCACTGCTGAGACTGTTGATGCTGGAGACGCTGTCAGTGGACAGGTGTCTCGTTATCACGCCATTTCCAGTTTGGGCAAGCCGTTGCGGTGAACCCTGCTGCGTCTGTGTACTTGGTTCCTACAATTAATAGGAAAATACGTCCAGGAACTTTTATTGAGACATTCTTGGCAGATACGAAATTTTCGATTTGTGATTCCAAGTTCAAAATTCAAATGAGATTTGAGACAGCCAGCCAATCTTGTTGTGATAATGAACATAACAGTTATACATCATAAACGTTAAAGCTTGAAATAAAAAACATTTTTACCTATATATAAATGTCTTATAATTTGAAAAATTATAGAACGAGTTCTTCCAGTTATGCAACTTTAATTGAGGTTATCAAGCAGGTGCTCAAAGCAAGAGTATTATTATATTAAGGCATGTCTTAAGATTGTCTTCTAACATTTCCTGACAAAATCCTCTGGCAGCGCAACAATAACTGATCTCAGAAAAGCTACAGTTCACTTAACGTTAGGTAACTCGTATGACAAAAAAAACAATCTGAAAGTGGAACGAGATCAGTACTATCGATAGCCAATTTGATGCAAATGCAGCCTACATACAGCCCGTCCGTCGCACAATCTGTCGCGGTCCAGTTGACTACATTCGCAATGAATGGCCTTTCACACAATACTCTTTACGTTTTTCCGTTCAGTTATACAACAAACTCTCATAGACACGTAGTGTCAATAAATCACAGCACACATTAGAAATTTCGTTTGAATTTTATGAACTAAAACTTCCTCAAACTCTTCGGTTATCAATTTGCAAGAATGTCTTTTCCTATTTTGAATAGCTTTAAGATTTAATCGAGCTAAAAATATTACTTTGCATCGACTTATATTTTCTAAGTGTATAAAGAAACCTTAATATGCGAAGAAATCATGGCAGTCCTCTATTAGCAAAACACGGTGCACACGCTCCCGTTTGGTCACGCGTCGTAAATGTTTAGCCATATCTTGCATAATGATTGATGTGCGACCCACTTATCACGATTAATATAATCACATAAGGCATTATATTGTAAAACATTGCTCCGAATTATCAGTCAACGGTGAAGAGGTAACCTGATTGTTTGATGAGAAAACAAAATGTACTATATTGTATGTATGTATGTACATTTGTTTATTTTTTATTTAGTCTTTAATCATTTTACAAATATATTAATTAACATAAATAGTACCCATAAAAACCGTCTAAAGTCCCTTGAACAACTTAAATGTGTTTGTTGAAACATCATTTGATAATAATGTATGGCAAACAGTACAACAGAAAACGAGATGATAAAATTTAAGTAATTGACGTAATGCAGTAGGTAATATAAATCTTATGAAATTTCTACTTCTTGATCTATTTCGTTTCGTTCGTTTAAATGTGCGCTATGTTATGAATGCGTACTTCGCTTAGCTACAAGACAATATGAGGAACAGATAAGCCTATGATAATACCCGTATAACTTTAACGACAGCCATTCGTTGTATCATGAATAGGAGTTATATATTTATCCTTATGTATCACCTTAAACTAAGGGTTACAGGAAAGTATCTAATGTTTAATGGGCATTATCTTCCAGTCAACCCTGGTTGATGGTGAAAAAATGTGTTAGGTGCATACTACGAAGCTGACAAATTCAAATTCCAAAAGATTCAAATATATCCACTTGTACATAGAATGTTTTGTTCAATGTAAGCATTTTGAATCAAACATAGATATTCTTTTGATCGAATTACAAGAATATATTTGTTACAATTTAAGGAGTTAATGCATAAAAACAAGTCAGCCCTAAACTAAAACTTTTATTTAGCTGTAAGAATGCGTTTATATGTAAAGAACATGGAATTGCTATATTCCAATTACATTTTATGTATGAAATTATGATAACAAAAGGGGGTTAAATTTTATTTTATATAAATTAACGGGGACAGAAAAAAATATAAGTATATTGTCATGATATCGTGACGCAATACAACTACGGGATGTTATTGAAGAACAATAAAAACAATTCGAATGATAAAAAAGGCATATTGTTTCCGTATTCATTGATACTGAATGGTTATTTGACCGTCTGGTTTTTGTATTGTACTGTACAAACAGGATGTTAATGCATCGAGTGGAACATTCTGTTCGTAGTGATTCTACGATTGAATCACGATTTATAAATCAGGTATCAATTTGCCAATCGGAACAACGTTCGCATATCTACCTAAATTACCATTGAATATTACGTAAGTACCTTTAAATTTAGATTCAATGGATTAGAATCAACAAAATAACTTTTGTATAAAGATGTAACTGAAAAAAGAAGGCTTTGATTTTTTTCTTCGAGTATCACACGTTCATATTCTTCATCTGAGGTACTTTAAGCGTCTCTATATATAAGCCAAAGTCACGTCGTGACAACGAAGATCTGAGATAACAAATGCATTTACATAAGAGCAGGTAGCATTAGAGAAATCTGTAATGTTAGTAAATGAAGAACAAAATAAATAAATAAAAAATAAATAAAATAAAATGTATACTATGTAATCAGAACTTACCTGGCCCGTCATATTCACGCCATCAGTTCGTATACCCATGGACTGCATGTGTGCTGTGGTTAGACCCGCCTGAATGGACTGCTTGCGTAGCAACTCGATCGTCTGTCGGAGCTCAGTCAGCTCCGAATCCTGGTCAAACACGTGTTCTATATAGACATTTACATGAAAATAGAGCTAACGTCATACAACTAGTTAGTCAGAACAAAACGACTTAAAACCTACATACATCAATGTATATACCGAACTGTTTCCAAACAAGAAAATAATTATTTTTTGTTCATTTTTGAATCCGCTGTTTGTAACTCTTTAGCAACAACAAAAAATTATCAACCTTAATACTGATTACACTTAAATTATAATCATGGAGGTAATGTTTAAATTAATTAAGCGTCAAAGTATTTCTTACCTTCACTGAATATTTAGTATCTTTAAATTTTTATATTTAAAAAAGTATTATTATCATTATGATAGTAGTGTATTGGAAAAAGTTTTACTTTACATCCAAAGAGAAAGCCAATGTTATGGCTAAGCAATATTATAAAGTTACATAGTATAATAGGAGTACGTTATGGCCAATTATCAGCAAATCACACGGTTTAATTGATAGACATGAAATTTATAGCTTTCTACAGTCACGTCTCTATACATTTTATTTATTAAAACAACGTATCACTTGTAATAGGGTTACACGAATCAAAAGTTGTCTCCGTGTCCCATGCTTATTAAACTCCCAAGTAACTTTGTAGTTGCATTATATCTCCAATATATAAGAAGAAGAAAGTAATTAAAGTTCCTAAGTTGTTGTCGCAACTTGACGGTAAAATAAAAGTATGACAGCCAACTAGTATGAAGTTAATTAGAAGATTTTCCCACCGATCATAGTTACCTCGTTAAACCGAACGAATTCATTACCTGCCTGGATGCTCGCGGTAACTATAACAAGCTTTGCTATCTTATCAGGAGATATACTTAAGGCATGGTCTTGTCCATGAAAAGTTCTACAGAATAATTATTTTAAATAAATATGTTATAATATAAGAGCTCAAATGAAATGCGAGATAAAGCATGTCAAGTAGACATTCTTTTTTTATATTATTCTTAGCATACATTGTTGTGGTGTGCACGTTTTGGTTGATGTTTTGGGATATAATTTGATGACTATTGACCTTATTATGATGATATTAATTGAGATTATTAAGAAGTCCTATTTTTAAATATTAAAAAATATGCCATACGTACACCTACTATTCGATGGGTCGTGGGTAAAATAAAAGGACAATTATTTTACATCTCCCGCCGGCCGCGCCTAGGCCATAGCAAAATTACTATGATATCTTTAAAATCGCTGATGTGAGTCGTAGTTTCAGCTTTTAGTCAACGATGTTAGGGGGTTGCCAGAATGTGTTCAACTCAAAAAGGGATCGCGCATTCAAAACGATTGAAAAACACAGCTCGCTATAGAAGAAATAAAACTAATTTCGCAACGCAAAGCACACAGATTGAGACATCATCTCCGACTCATTCCGCCTGCCGTGTACTAGTCTATTAGTTTTTATAATTCTCATTACGCATGTCATTAGTAACCCCCATAGGAAGTTCATTACTGTAATCGACTTTTGATGTCAATCAATCAATGAGTTGTAACGCGGTTCATTCCATATAACATAATCAATATACACTTGTATTACCAGTAACTACTAGTGACCGTGTTTGAAATGTTAATGCATACACACACACATACACACACACACACACACACACACACATAATTTATTTCGTACAGTGAAGCACGCGTGTGTAATTAGTTTCATACGCTCCAGGCCTTTATTAATTGCGCTCCACGAACTATATGAGCGAGTGCGCTCACAAATTTTATAGTCACTGCCCATACGAGCACAAGCATCTGTCTATTCCATTGTTGGTCACGAATTTCTAAAAATAACTTTACTATCATACTTAAGCTAGCTATTTAAGAATCTATCATCATTTATAAATATCTATCGTAGTTCCTTTCTACATACATACATACATATATGCTTATATTTTCCTCCACAATCCAAAACCTAAATATCACATATAGCATATCGTCGAAGCAGTATATCACTATAGTTATTATTATGTGTGAGAAATCAATAAATGACACACATAACTGAGTAAGCCTGCTCAAGTTATCTTAAGTTACCTTTCTCTCGGCGGTCGCGGTTAGCTGTTGAAGTCGCTGCGTCATATTCGATAAGCTCTGCTCGAAAGCCGACACCACGTGTGCCTTGAACAAAGAATAAAAAAATTATATATATATTACTACACACTTGCTCGTAATAATCAGTCACGGTCCATAGTTACCTAATGATTTACCCGGTTACATTACACCGCGTTTAACTTTCGTACGGTATAAAGTTCTAACTGATTATAGTTATTATACTTGCATTACATTTAGAAAGTTCGGTCGTTGAAAACATTAATTGGAAACTCAATATTACAAAAATCTCTGAATAAATAATCGAATACAAAAAGATTCCTTCCTCGCTTTGTTGATTTAATAAATCATTTATCTTCCAAGGAATGTCAACTGAAGTCACCGAAGAGTTATTATAGCCGAGTAAAATAATAACGTATTTTTTGCAAAAAGTATGTTTTGCCTCACTACACAAGGAGCGTATGTCTGGAAGTCTTAATTTGGTTTGTTTATAAATATTGCAGGAGTTCTGCGCAAAAGCCACGTAAACAACGAGTCACAATTCAAATGGTATGCAAACAAAATCGCACCAACGACTTGTGAGGCCGCGTTGCACTGCATTCAAGATCCGGCAAGAATATTAAATTCTCAGAGACAATTCAATATTTTTTTTTATTAAAAACATTCACACTGATTGCTCTATATTTAAATTTTAACAGCTCTACGCACGCGCCACCTCCAATTGTGCTTTTGATATTAGCATAAATTCTAGTCGATTATAATAGAAATTAAAATGCCTTATTTAAACACACAACAAACATCTGTTAGTCAAGATTAAGTACACCTTATTTAAGGCAACAGTTCAACATTTTATGTTCGAATTATACAATAATTTTAAGATATAATGTGGACATAATAAATTATTTAAATAATATTTGACACACTTCATAATAGGCCCTTCTTATAAACTTTTCGATTGAAACAGAATTATATTTCGTATATAAAAAATATTGTTACAAAAAAAATAAACCAAAGGACATGTATGTATGAATGCTTACATTACTTAATAAAATAAGGTATTATTAATTTTTTTAAATAAAATATTCATATGAAAACAGAATTCTACTTTTCACTTTCTTTAAATATTACACTAATTGTAATAACGCTGACGTTCGCATAATTCGCGGTCAAATATCAACTTGCGCGAGGAAGAGTAATCGCACTCCTGCATTTTGTCGTTATCAAACGTAAAATAATATGTTTTCATTCAACTCCTTTCGTATACAATTCGAGAAATATTTATATCAAAACTAACTTTAT
>DVPR01001383.1:0-10997 GCA_018239345.1 Oxynetra stangelandi | reverse complement strand
ACTTTAAAGCTGGTAACGACCAGCACAGAACGAAGCAATTAATTGCAAAATAAATATAAAGAAAAAGTCTTAAATCAAAATCCACTATAAAACCATGTATATTAATAAAAAACATGCTTTTCCTTCAAAGTAAGTAAGTAATCATCTGCTCCCTACAACAGATAAACATCTGTATTTGGGACTAGCAAAGTTGTGATCCACAATATTTCAAATAAAATTGTCATAATTTTTTTTAAATAATTTTATGTCGTAGAATCATTATATACTTAATACAAAGACGGTATCCAAAAGCCGCGCTTCATTGATTCTGCATAATTTGAATATAAAAAAAAACGAGACCAATTCACACGTGGTAGAAGCGAAACGTCAAAACACAATTCAATGACGCTTTTCGGCGTGCACGAAATTCACGAACATGTTCCGTTGAAATTTTGCCGTCTTTTAAATCAGGTTTTCGCTTTTTTTTTTCAATAATCGAGACAATATTCTGCATTCGTTTTCGGCATATTTGCAGAATTTTATTATAAAAATGATGAAAAAACTTCAAACGTATACAAAACACCACGGTTGTGCGATTTTTTTTCTCAAGCTTTGTACTACGCGTGCGCGCACAAACACGTATTAACAAGTATAACGCTGAGACCCAAGCAAACTTTCGTTATACCAGGGTAAACACGAGTGGAGGGGTTACGAAGCAGAGCACAAAGAGAACCACGAACATAAGAAACACTATAATTGATTTATATACTCGTATTTGTGAACTTGTATATGATGCTGGTCGCGCACTAAACAATTTAGCATTATTACAATTTGAGTTTTCGCCTTCTTTGTCAATCGGCACACAATAATGCTTCCCATCTCATTTTCTCCCACGTTAAATCTTATGAATTTATGTGTCTCTTTTTCGTTTCATCGACTTCCAAATCACAACGATGCTTAAGAAGTTTCCACTTCAAAAAGGAAATGAAACATTTGAATACCTCAGTGTAAACTATTTTTATTAGAATTATTTAAGGCGGTCAAATTATACTTAACCAATCTAGGCATACTCGGCGAAACAATCGATCGTTAATTATTTCAAAGTACACAACTTTCGACATTTCCACACATTCTAAACAGTGCGTGTACATCATACGCTTAAATTATTTACAGCGTTTTTGTAATGAAAAAACTATAAATTTAAGACAAAAAAAATAATGCATATGCAATTACAAGTAAACATTCTATTAATCTAAAGAACGGCAATTTATCTCCTAATGCACACCAAGTCAATTTAAATATATTTCGAAGGTCAAATTTCTTCTTGTGAAACGTTGCACAAATTATAAGATTGCGTTACATCTTTTATATATATATTTAACATATAATTAATATTACGATCATGTAATGTGCCTTCACATTATCCTATACCTAAAATTACATATGTGAAAATATTGATAAAACAGTAGTCAAACAGTTTATTATAAGAAATAATTACAAAACTATACATATACTAGGTAGTCCTACCTAAGTAACTATTATATTTCACTAAACAATACAGTAATTGCAAAGAAGTAGTCTTATAAAAATATTTATTAGTTTTTTACCGATAAAAATGCATGTAAAGTTCAGTTAAAACATTCATTATTAAGAAATCATTTAATTCGGTGAAACTTTGTAATAAAATAATGCCTATGGAAAAAGTAAGAATTTGGAATAACAATTGTTTCTCGTGCACAAGACATAACACAGTATTTATGTGTTATTGTTAATTCATTTGTTTAAATGCCAGTTAAAATGCCATTTGTTTCGAATCCATTCCACATAGGTATTATGTCTTGATTTGTCCAGTTTAATGAAAATAAAAAATATCACACTGCTCATGCAGTTTAGAAAAATAATAATTGTTTAGGGAAGTAGCAAACGGTTTTCTTCAATCGTCAAACTTAATGGAATGGACCGCTGTATCAATGGCACCACCGCGATAGGACCCACGTTTCTTCTTGGTTTTCTCATGTTTGAAAGACTTGCCACGTGTATGTTTCAAGTCTATATTCGCACGCTCACCCCATGATCCACGAGCTCCACTCTAAAAAAATATTAACAAGTTAATTCGTTTCAGATTTATAAGTTACATACAGCGGATAATACTATGTATTACTAATGGAATCACTTAGTAGACTATTTATGAAAAATATTTAGATCTTTGTACAATAATTAACACACTTGTCAGGAATGCTAGGGATAGTTTTTTTTGGAGGTGCGCTTAATAGGATTTAACAGTAATTGTAGGCTAATTTATCAGTTGATTCCGTTTGAAAACATTTGTGTCCGATAGAGATAATGAAGAAACATGTTATGGTGGTGACAAGATTTCAATTTTGAAATGGAATGTAGAGCTCAGAATATCAATTTTATTACTATCAACAATTGAAATACAGTCGAATTTTTTTTGAATTGCTTACCTAAATTTAATCAAATACTATTTTCTTGTTTTGAGAATTATCTCCTCCTTCAAAGCTTTGTCTGTCATTGAAGTTCTTTTTGAAACCTCCCCTATCGCCCCCCCACGAGTGCCGGTCACCCCGGCCGCCACGGCCTCCGCGATCTCCCCCGCGTCCTCCACGATCGAACCCTCCACGACCCCCGCGATCGAACCCTCCACGACCCCCGCGATCGAACCCTCCACGACCCCCGCGATCGAACCCTCCACGACCACCGCGATCGAACCCACCACGGCCGCCACGTCCACCTCTTCCACCTCTATCATTAAATCCCCCTCGCCCACGGAATCCTCCCCTACCACCTCTATCATTAAATCCTCCGCGACCCCGGTTAAATCCGTCCCTATTGAATCCACCACGTCCGCGATCCTGCCAGCCCCCAGACGTATTGCCCTCCGATTCGTCAGCAATGCCATCAGCTTCGTCCTCGCCCTCCTGGTAGAGATATAAATAGTAAGCACCAAGACAACCCTACGTAAATACCAATTTGCTAAGTAAATGCCCGAAATGTTGAGCCACTAAGTGATGTTTGAATGTACCAATAATAGTTGGTTGTACATGGAGTTGCCTTGGCTTCTCAAACTTAGGGGCATTTACCTTCGCATCAAATGAGTTGTCCTTAAGTCTAGGGTCCACTTCGACTGCTTCAGTGACTACACGCCTGTACGGAGTGGGCTTATTATTTGATCCATCTACTTTTTCACTTGGTGTTGATGATACATTGGTACCCTATAATTTATTTAAAAAACATTTTAAATTACTGCCTGTTTACTTAAAATAATTAAGTTCCATATTTTTTGTTTTAAAGTTTTATAAAAGAAATTTTCCATGCTGGCAAACAAATAATTGTTATTACAATAGTTACTAAGCAAAATCCTATGTAGGTCTTGTTACAAAAGACAACTTCTTGTAAATAAAGACTAATCAAAAGAACATAAATATAATACTATTGTTGGTTCTTAATTTAATGTTAGTACTAAATGTTGCCTGTGAGCATTCTGACATATACATTATGTTAATTATGAACATAAAAAATCCTTAGTTGTACCTGTACAAAATTGCTATATGGTTTTTTGGCCGGAGTAGGCTCACCGTCTGATGCTTTTCTTTTCTTTCCAGAATGACGACCATCTTTTACAACCTAAACAGATAGAGTATTTTTTCTACATAATAATGGCGAACTGCAAAAGTAATATAGGGCCCATTTGCACAATGCTTTTTTTTCTTCCATGAAATAGTCTAGACTTTGGCCGCAATATTTCTCTTTCATTTCAACCAGTCCTGAGAAACTGTCCAGCCTATTGTCTTTGGGCTGAGTGCCTTTAATAACTAGTTCATGTTAGTTAATATGTTAGGTCAGTTGTGTGACTTGCAATAATCAGAACTGGTAACATTGGTGGACAAATACCAAGTTATATCTAAAAATTTTCATTGTCAAAACATTAAAATAGGCTAAAACAGACTGTCATGTATTTTAATTTATTAAAATTGTGTATGTGCTCCGATCACAATGTATGATCTATCAAGCTCCATACACAGAGCTCTAGTCAACAAGGCAGTAGATATTATTTTGTGACTAGTATCCAAATGGGATGGTATACATGAACTTCATAGGATTATTACACAAAAGTTCCAACTGAATTCAATCTGTCATGTTCTCTATAAACTAATACTTTTTTTAAATTGCCTAATCATCCAAATTAATAGTCCATCTTGGAGAAATCTCCAATGAAAAAAATATATATGTATGTTTGACATGGGCCCTTCGTAGAATATAAATAAACTAATAGTTATGCTTACCGCCTCTTGGTTTTTCTTAGCCATTTTGGCTGGTGGCTCATCACTGTCATCACTATCGTCTGAAGACTGTTGCTTCTTCACAACTTTCTTCTGTTCAGGTTCATCATCGCTGGTGTCTTCATCAGACGAATCTTTTTTAGCTGCAGACTTGTTAAGTTTGCTCTTAGTTTTTTTTTTATCATCACTACTATCCTCAGAATCTTCTGAAGTTGATTTTTTGGCAGTGGGCTTTGCAGTTGCTGGTTTAGCAGCTGGTTGTTTTGCTTTAGGTTTCTCATCCTCACTGCTGTCATCACTATCGTCTGATGATTCCTTTTTAGATACTGGTTTAGCAGCTGCCTTGGGTGTGGGCTTTGGTGGTGGTTTTTGAGTTGGCTTTTTCTCACCATCACTACTATCGTCGCTGTCCTCTGATGAGGAGTCCTTTTTTTTCTTTGCTATTTTTCCGACCGGTTTAGCAGCAGCTACTTGCAGTTTAGGAGCTGCTTTAGTTGTCTTAGTCTCTTCTTCATCACTGCTGTCATAAGACGAGGATGCTTCTTTTTTCGGTACCTTTGTTTTTACATTTGTTTTAGATGGTGTAGCCTGTGATTTTTGGGCAGATTTAGGCGGTGGTTTCTTTTTGTCATCCTCTGAATCATCACTATCGTCATCAGAGGACTCATGAGGCTTAGTCGGTGTTTTCAAGTTAGCTTTAACCGGAGAGGAAGCAGGTTTGGTAACCTTAGCACTTGCTTTGTCATCGTCACTCTCATCGCTACCCGAAGATGATGCTTGCTTTTTAGGTAATGAAATAGAATTAGCTTGAGCAGACTTATTAGGAGCATTTTTAGCAGGAGTTTTTCCTTTTCCCATTTGGGGTTTCTCTTCATCACTATCATCACTCTCATCCGAAGTTTCCTGCTTTTTAGGAGTTGGTACAGCAATAGATGGTTTTGCTGTTTGCTTTTTCTTCTTTTCATCTTCACTACTATCATCACTATCGGATGAGTCTTTTTTAGAAACAAGTTTTTTTGCTGCTGGCTTTGCTGGGGTGCTCTTAATTTGTGGTTTATTTTGAGGTTTCTCATCTTCACTATCTGAACTGTCTTCTGATGATTCTTGCTTTTTAGCAGGCGATTTTTGTGCTTTATTTGCTTGTGTTTTATTTACTTTACTTTGTTGAGGTTTGGGTGTTTCTTCTTCTTCACTGCTGTCATCAGAAGACTCTTGTTTTTTCGGTGCTTTGTTGACATTATTAGTTGGTTGAATAGGCTGTTTCTTTGGTTTTTTTGTAGCATTATCATCACTGCTATCACTGTCATCAGATGATTCCTCTTTCTTAGTGGGTTTTTGATTTACAACTGCATTCATCTAAAACAAATAAGGTTTATTTGTAATCTGCTCAAAAAATCTAATTATAAAATAGAACCATACAATTAATCAGAGGTAGTGACGAGAAAATATAAATCACAATGGATCATGTATTAAATAGAATATGCATCATGAAATAGTATATGGAGATTTTCTAAATAGATTTTCTTCATTAAATCAAAATTATAGTTCAAGTGCTTATTTATTACCTTTTTAGGTTTTTCATCTTCAGAGCTATCTGAATCTGACGATTCTTGTGTTTTTTTCTTCTGAACAGGGCCCTTTCCATTGACTTGCGGCAATGTTTTCTTAGGCTTATTATCTTCATCACTGTAAGCATGACATTACATATGATTGAACTGATTTTTGGACTTAAAATTACATATATATTTTCACATCAATTACAAATCAACACATGGTTATTAATAATCACACCATATGGCCCCGATCTTGTTAGTATATTTAAGGCCTTTGCTGGAGTAATTATATTAATAATTTGGTAGTCGGTAGGTGTGTCGGGTAAATGTTGTACAAAGTCCAAACACAACAACTTTACTTCGCCAATTTTATTTTCCAAATACACATGAACACAATAGCAGATAGCTTATAGAGGACAACAGAAAACTACAGAAGGTCCGATTGTACATACAAGAATCGTTTTTGTCATTTTTCTAATTTTCTCTTTATAATAGTATTTTTGTGTTTAATTTAATTTTCTTTATTTGTACCAAATATTTATACTGGCCACCACAATTACAAATTGAGGAGGTTAGTATATGCAAACATTTGTTATTAAACTCAAGATATATTGCAAATCAAATCTATAGTTTTGACGAAGATTTTATTCCTCAATCATAAAAAGAGCACCACTAAAATCTCTAGTCACACTTTCGGAGTTCTCCCACAGTAGATGACGGACTTCATTAGGTATTGCAGCCTTTGCTGAACAGTAACTCTCACCCTCACTGGGATCTTTCCATTTTTATATTAGAGCTAATACCATCTCTATTATACTTCCAAATCTAAGTTGATATCTGACATCAGAAGCTTGAGAAGCAGAATATTTAGCGATGTCTTTGTGATCAACAGGTTTAACACCAGATCTGATCACTGACTTTGGTGGCTCAATCTGGGGCTCACTAAATATGAACCTTACACGATAAAGATATTGTCAGAAAGGCAGGTCAAAACTAACAGTCAAGATTCTACAACTTATGACAAAAAGATGGGAAGCCACTGAGACCACTTCAACAGAGGTCATATGTGATTAAACATATTGTAAAGATAGTACAGGCATCAGTTTGGCAACGGTCAAGGTGTTCCTGTCCAACTTTGAACGCTGGACTGAGAGAAAACAAGGGGCACTAACCTACAGGCTGACGCAGGTGCTAACCAGGCATGGATGTTCTGGAAAATACCTGTGTCAGACTGTAAGTAAATGTCCAACCAGGGAACCCCCATTAATGCAGAGGCAGGGGCAACATGGCTGCCACCCACAGACATTCCCCCCAACCAGGATCATGATTAGGGGTGCCTTATTGTACCCGTGGGCACCATATTGATCGGAGGCGTTAGCCAATGTCGGGGCGGTATAGTTGAATGCGAATGTGATCCTATGCCGCCCCCGCAAGACGCGGAGGGTACCGCTGGATTTTAGTAGAGTATTCTGGCAACTGCCAGCAAGTCCCGCATAACACCACTACCTTCTCAAGGGAGGGAGGTATGGCTAAACAGCATTTCCTTCACTGGTTCACCTTCGAAGCTTCCAACACACGCCTGACTGAGGCAGCGATTGAACAAAACCAACGTGAATATTGTTGCTATTGCAGCAAGTAATTAAAATTCATGGATTATTTTAAGGAGATTCAACTATATTTTTTGCATAGAATGTTTTATTTTATAAAATAACTAACAGCTATAACCTCATTTATTAATTTATTTTGTAAAATAATCAACCAAATTTAAATTGTGCAATAGAAAGTCACATGTTTTATATGGAATTGGATTCTGATGATAAATTAAAGCTCAATAATATTACTAAGCATATACCCAACAGCACTGTTTAAAAAACAAAAGAGTTTTCCTTTAAACATCTTAAGAATATTTTAAAATTTTGAGGTTATTAAACGAGTTACTTAAATGCGATTTAACGATAACTCAAATGATAGGACACTGAAAAAGAAATATAAAATAATACTATACAAAGGCAATAAATACTATACAGTGCAAAAATACAAGGATACAAAGTATCCTTTTAATTATTTTTACTTACCCTTTTGATGCGCCCTTTGAGGATTTTGTTAGATTTTTATACTGCGAAACTATGTCGATAAGCGTTGGCTGATTGTTCGATCTGGGCGACTGTAAACAATATTTTGTAATAAAAACAACAATTATATCAGATCAAAATGCACATACACTACAGATATAGTCATCCACCCAGTGGCGCGTTACTTTAATGGCAGAATTTATTGTAAGAAAAAGTATAAATTTATTACAGAATAACTACGATTACATATTAATAACACTAAAATAAATGATAGTGTAATGAAACACCATTAAGAACTATATTTCACACTTAAATTTTAACACGTGCGAGTGCCGACGGAATATAACACGTGGTATTGTCAACTTACCGCTTTAGTTTTTGTTAATATCTTCTGGGCGAGCGCTTTATCAACAGTTTGCATAAACTGATAAACCAGAGAACAAACTTCAGCCTGAATTTCGGCTGGGCCACTCATATTTAGGCCTTTATACAGAATTCTATTATAACAGAAGTATATTACACGCCGCAACCACTCTACCACGAGCGTATGTGTGAGAAAGAAAGATACCAAAGACTATGGCTGGAGTTATCTTGCTCAGTAATCGAAATACGCATAGACAAAATATATTTTTACTGTTGTGATGGCTCTGAATATTTTCATTTGTGCAATTATATTTTAATTTTAAATTTTAATAGGAGCACCTATTAGAAGTAATTAATCGTATCGAAACATCAAGAAAATTTTCACAATAATAAACCATTGTGGGTTACAAATGTAATACTTATTAACTTTTTTATTATGCTCCTTTTATATCACATCAATATATTTATAATGGACTATATAAATTATTAAGCTTATAACAATATTTTAAAATTATTTTAAAAATTGCAATATTATAACAATTTGTTGTAAGCTTTGTTTAAATAACCATATTTGGTCAAACAAATAAATCAATTATAATTATTTAATAAGCCATCGTTAATATTTAAGAAGTCATTATAAATATTAAATAAGCCCTTTATATTTATTTATAAGCTATTATAGTTATTTCATAGGCCTTTATAATTATTTTATAAGCCATTATAATAATGTAATAGCGAGATTTGTAGGCCATTACTACATTTTGAATGTCATTAATCGTCATACTAATTTACTTATCATAAAGTTATAATGTAGAATATATCTGTTCACTGTTCTTAGTGGTAGTCTCGTAGCCAGTATTTGTTATAACTTGCGGAAATTTGAGAATACCATAAAATGTGGATTTTTTGTTTAGTCTGTATAGTCAGATAATAACTATTGATGTTTGCGACTTTTCTTGTTTGTTAAGTGGAGACTGGAGATAGTTGATTTATTTTGCGTGTGGCTACTAAAAATTTAACTTCATATAGTATATTTTGTAACTCATATCTGATTACAAGGTGTACGTACACTAAAAACTGAAATGTTTATGAATGTGAAAAGCGTCGAAATGCAAAGAAATTTCAATTATATTCGGTGTAGGTTGTGAAAGAAGAATAATATTATGTTACGTGAGCTTTGATGAGCGTCTTCTAAGGAGCGACCACTATGCCCGTTCACCAAATTAACGTTAAAAATTCTTCCGATATCGAGAGCTGGGACTGGGGCGGAGGATGTGGCAGAGAGACGGTCCGGGCGGGCTCCGGATCCAGTCAGACTTCGTGTAGCAATTCCAGTGGTGATATCTGCAGAATCTGTCACTGCGAGAGTGAAGCTCATAATCATTTACTTGCACCTTGCTATTGTTCCGGTAAGCTCACTCCTTGATCTTTGTTATCGCGAGTCGTTAGTTCAACCAGTTGGATAATTTTAGTTGCATTTTGCCTTAAGGTTTGAGACATATACACGGTACAAAAATACTTTATTGTACATCACATGAGAGAAAGAATCAGAATGAAAACATAAAAAACAGGGTAATAATAAGACGCGTTTTTATCGCTAACAGAGCGATCTATTCCAGACGACTTTTGTGCAGAGAGCTGCTCAGAAGAGAAAGAAGAGTAGGAAAAAAATATATTATAAAATATATGTAAATATGGATATTCTACCACTGTATCAATACATAATCATAATGTGTATGATATACATGTAATTTTATTTATTTTGTATAATTATAACCAGTATCTTATTTATTAGGTTTATAATTTTTTTAATGTACAAAGTATTATTATATACCTAATTTCTAGTATTTACTGCAAACAGTGTAAAGACCTTCCTTTCTTTGTGAAGTTATATATTACCAATTCTTTTATGAAATTATTTTAAGAGTGGCAACCGATTGTAATTTTATTATGTGCCTTAGACAAACAGATTGAGGGTTGGTGTATTTTAATGTATATATTAAATAAGTGCACATTTTATTTATGAATTCAACTATTGCAATTATTTGAAACAATCAATTTATTTGAATGAATTTTTAATGCAGGTACCTCATATGCACTTTTCCCACACTTTATATTTCTATACAATGTATATATGCAATGAAATGCACTGTTTGTCCTGAACTTAGATTGCAATTAACACAATGGATAATAAAATTTATTTGTTCACTGCTGAACATGAGTATTCCTCTCAGTTTGACAAGGATGAATGATATAATCTTAAATCTATTATCAATTATCTATTGATATTATCAAAATAGTTACTATATATTATTACAAAACAAAAATACTGTTATCAAAATGTTTGTTACACCTGGTTTTGACCTGAATTGAAACCAAAAAGGCATAATAGCTATAATGTAATTTATTTCATTCTGCAATGTCAATTAAATTTTTTGCCTGTCGTTTGCAAAATAAATCTTTGTTTATATTTTGGTCATGTTCATACATTTGTTGTCACAATGCTGTATGTTGTTAAAAATAATGAGTTCTAAATAATTTTATATTAATTGCTCATGTTGTACATTTAGTAAACAGGCCTAAAAATATATTGCTCTCTAGTTGCTCCGGCCCTAAGACATGAATTTATTTAATTTAAATGGGGAGTTAGCCTCAAGTACCTCGTTTACGGACACTTCAAACCTTCATATGCATGTAATGTTTAATGAAAGTCAAATACTATATAAGTT
>DVPR01001382.1:0-10998 GCA_018239345.1 Oxynetra stangelandi | reverse complement strand
ATATATCCATGGATGAAGCGTGTGCACCTGGGGCAAAGTAAGTTGATTTTTTGTTACTTAGCTCTAATTGAACTACCTCATAATACGATAATTCTAATAACGGTACCGTCGACGCTATTACCTTATTGACTGCGCGAATAATGAATGAATAATAAAAAGGAACAACAATTCACACTTTTTTACAAGCGGCGTGAAATTATAAACGCCTCGGCTTCCTTGTTGCAACGGTAACCGTGACCACGCCTTGCGTAAAAACCAACATTTAGATCTAAAACAAAACTATTTATCAATTGGATGCCGAGGTGGAGACAAAATAAATTATATATCTCTTTATAAAGCATTAGCACGCATTAATATAGGATCGATATGGCCGGCTGATGGATGACGTCCATAATAAGGCATAATGGCTTTGTTGGCGGGCGCTTACAAACTTAGTATTCGAAGTCTTTTTCTCCACAGTTCTTAATGATGGGGAAAGCGCATCCTCACCGTGACGTGTGATTTGATAGATCCTGACCTTCTGGTGTTGACTATGAATTAGTTTACCGCGGCGTTAATGTGTTTTAAATTGAGAACTTTTTAGAACCTGCACGCTTAGCTTTTTTGTTGATATTATAACAGTATGTAGGTAACAATACAATGTATTCTTCTCTCATGACCAGTGAAAGCATTATAGTTGTGCCATCGTTCTCCGTTGCTGTGATTCTATAAATTCTTACACTGCTACTTGTAAACATATGGATGACATCTCTATCTTATTTTTAGCGTCAAGTAGAAGTTTCACAAAAAATATAAATATATGCGACCTAAATAAGTGAGTCGGGGGTATAACATCGGCCGCTGTCACACATTGTAGATGTCCTGAGATAAAGACAGGCGCAGATGTTACGGCCGCGGTTCCGGGAATCATCGACTTGTCGGTATTGTTTTCAGTTATGCTTTTGTATGCTTGACCTTGCGGAAATTCGTCTTTTGTTTATGTGCTATATAAAATTTCGTAATGTAACATTTGGCACGACCACATCCTGGATTCCAATCTGATATTTATATTTAGTGTGACGATTGTAGGAATAGGAGATTGATATTCTCTTTCTACATGCTTGTGTATTTGAGCGAAGAAAATACGTATAATATTAAAGACTTAAGAATACGAGTTCAGAAATTGGATTTTTAATTTATTTTATCTAGTAACTGGTTATATTTTAATATTGTTAGTCAAATAATATATATTTTCTGAGAAATTTTATTGCAAACACATTCACATTAATATGTCTGTTTCCGTTGGATTATAATTGAGTAGGGGTCTTAAAAATTCTAGGCAAAAATAATTAAATATTTATTATTAAAAACTTGATAGTTTATTAAGTATCAGGTGTGCCTAATATCCATCTAGTTCTCTAGCGTGTTTCGTTAGTATGCATTTTGATAGAGGATCTGTAAAGTGTAGCCGATAATGGCGGTGGCGGTGATTAGGGTAGCCTTATTACCGGCAGTAAACTCAAAAAGGCCGATTGATTGATTGATTTGATTGAAGAAGTACCTACATGCTTTTGCATGATCACTTTAACCAGTCCGCTTCGTTGAGACTTACGTGTCTTTAGTTAATTCTTCCTAATTTAATCTACTATATAAACGCTAGACTATGACGTTATAACTTCTAGCGTTAACTCTAGTACGATTGTGTGGTTGCTGGTCCACGTGTATAATAGGGGCGACGATCTCAGTTCTCAAGAGTGGCACTTCTTCTCTGAACAGTCAAGAATAGTCTAATAACCCTGTTCGAGGGTGGTTGCAGATTTCTATGGGCGGTAGCGATCACGTGTGGCTCCTGCATGGCCGTTTCTTACTGTCACCACAAAAAAGTTACCAGCTACAGATAAGACATTAATACACATATAATAGAAGGCAACATTATATTCGTACTAATGACGCGTAATAAAATTTTAATTAACTATGTGAAAATGTTAAGTCGTTAAATTGTGGTTGTAAATTTAAATATTCGCAATTCCACACCAAGGCCATTTGATCCCAAAGTAGAGTCACTAAGCAGTGCCTGTGTTATGGCAATCGAGACGGCTGATAAACTAGAAATATACAAATAAATAAAAACTTATATAAATAGGTTTTTATACCCAGACACAGACACATAACAAATACTTGTGCTCATTATCCAAATATTTGTCCTGGGTCGGGATCGAACTCACGACCCCCGGCGCAGCAGTCAAGTTCACTACAATGCACCAATCGGCCAGTCGAAATGATTCAATAAAGTACATTAATATCGCAAAGAAAAACTACATCGAACCGCATAGAACTTGATACCTACATACTAAATGTTCATGTAAGTGTGAAATTAAAACCGCACGAAATACAAAACTGTCATTGCTAACGAAGTGGTTGTATGTAGCAATACTCGTGCACTTTAATGCAATTTTCAAAATTCCATTTATCTTTAACACCTGTTTTTCCTTCGAATGAAAAAAGCAGTACTCATATTTTACCCTTTCTTAACATTTAAAGTGTGCGTGTTCAATTCTTCTTTAATATTGACTCCACGATAAATGTGGAGTTTGGTATTTTATCTCTACCACTTTTAGTTATTAGCTTCTTTATATACACTTGTATAATATATATAATTGCGTATAATGGAATGTTATTATGTGACGTAACACTAATTCGTTATTAGACGAAAATGAGCTTACAAAACTAAAACGTTTCGTTTTACGTCGATTTCCTCTTTGTATAAAAGTCAGTATTATCCTGTATAGCTGAATCAATGAAGAATGGACGGTGTGATATCTGGAAACAATGTGATCTGGTAGTTAAGAGATACGCACATGTATTAGGAGAAAAATATCGAAAAATCTACTAGCTCTTACTATTCGTTATAACTGTAACCTCTATCGAAGTAAATATGCCTAAACCAGTATTATGGAAATGATGTTCATTGGTTTAAGTTCACTCAATTTAATTTCATCCAACAGCGGGCAAAAACAACAAGAGCCAATGATCTTAAATGTCAGTTATGATTTCATATATTGGTGAAACAATTGGGAGATATTAAAGACGATATAAAATATTAACGACGACGCTTTATAAGCTAACATTTTCTCGATAATATACGAAATTAATACTAGTTAAAAAAAAACTGGTATTGCTAAACATGCGCGTGGCGACGACAATAACATCGCCGAATTTCATTTAAGTTACCTAAACAATTCATAATGACTCATTGCGGCATTATTAATACCATAAACCTTGCGTAACCTTGTGGTGTCAGTATGTATTCACTGTTCAAAGCTGATAAAAAATTGGCATAGACGCTGAAAAATTAACTGTTTAATGTGATAAAAGCGAGAATTCTTCACATAAATGATGTATGCATTCGTATTAACCTTGACCAAACAGATACACTAATACGTGTATACGACAGACGCGATTGCGTCAATTACATAGATTCTATTGTAGTCAGTCATTTATCTATCACGAAACTAGTTGGGACCAATTAAAAGTAGTCGTTAGTATAATTTCAGTTTGAACAACACAATGAAAATATAATCACGAAGGCAAGACAGGAAAGTATGCAAATTACGTGTACTAGAGAACAGAACTTCCCACCCTCACATGTCTGCTGGCAATAACTTAGAAACTAGCGTTCGTGCAACTTGACAACTTCTTATAGGTATTCAATGCGCCGGTGTTTTAATGCCAAGTAAGTATTGCTAAGTAATACTTATTGTTTCGTCCTATGTTTCATACGTGACTCACCTCACTATATAAAGTTTATTGCAGTCAATGTTATATATTACTTTTTTACTAATATTTCATTTCCAACATATCACTGCATTTGTTCTTATCTAAGAGTAGGTAACTCTTGTAATACATTGCCCCTTAGCAACTTTAGTAAGAATTTAAAGGCGATTGTTGATTTTGATGTTAAATGCATTAAAGTAAGAACATCACAGTGAATTGATATACCGATATGAATGATTTTAACTTGATTCACGAGAAATTAATTCAGTGTAGTATACAATCTTGGTAACACTACCGTGACGAGTGACTCGAACAAAACTTCTGAACATTTTCTTTAACCAAGTTCCATTACGTAATTAGTTTATTAACATATAAGATATTGAGTAATAAATAAGGAATTTATGTGATAAGTAATAAATATGCGACAAACATACAGCGCTGTGAGAGATGCAAGTAAAAAACAATTGATTAATATTTGCCTAATAATTACTCTAATAAATAAGTACGCAGTTCTGCCGCCATGAAGCTGCCGAGAAGCACTATTGAGTTAAGCTTGTCTATGTACTACAGTACCTACATCAAACAGCCTCTTTCGTCTTATACATACCTACAATATTGTAACATTTACATCAGAATTATAAGGTGTTCCACAACTTCTAATAGATATTCCACATAGCCGAGATGAAATCTTAAGTACCGGTAGGTGAAACGATATTGCAGCAAGTACCGCTAACGAGTCTTAAGTGTATAATAATACAATACTATGGGTATCTTGACAATCTTAAGCCAAACCCCGATTGCGAGCTAAAATGATATTGAGTTATTTCCTACTTACTATGAGTAATGATTATTAGAATTTTATTGTTACCTAAGAAATAACATATAAAAGGTAGTCCAAACGTTAAATTTCCAAGAAGGAATGAATAGATTTTACTACTTATTATATACATAGTTTAATTATATAATTGGTTTTTAATTAAAGGTATCTAGTTTCACATGTTAAGTTCAATAAATGGTATAATCATACTTTCATTGAACCAAGAAATCTAAAATAAATCAAATACCGAGTAACCAATGTTGATATTTTATGGTAAACTTAAATATAGACTGGGTACCTTAGCATTTTTATTACACTGCGTGCTTATTTATAGAAATTTCATATTTCTCAATGGGCTAGCAATGTAATTTCATATTTCTAAATGGGCTATGGGCTAGCAATGTAATCGAATGAAATTAATGACAGCGCAATCGATGAATACCAAGAAAATGGTTGAATAGAACCGACATTGAGACTAATTCGTTTATAGTGACATTCACAACAGATGTGCCTATCGCACATTGTCACGTCATACTCAAAAGGGATATAAGTGGAAATTATGCTCACAACGACGGCATATAGCGGTACCTACCAGCGACTACTTGTACTTTGACATTCGCTCATATCTCATTGACCATTCTGATTAATAGTTCCATTGTGTTGGTATGACACGATGGGTAGTATTAATTGAATTGCGTAATAGCTCGACTATTGCAGACCAAACAAGACACATTAGAATGAATACGCTGTAATATCTGTTCAACTAACTAAATTCGGTTTTAATTTACGCAGCGAATTATGTCAAATGAACTTTTACATTTCATAAAAAAAATACCCGGAAAGTTCTGTGACTTTAATGATCATCCAACTGATAGATAAAGTGGGTGAACAAGCAAAATGTCAGGATTTTTTATTGTAACATTTAGTTGTCTTGTAGAAAAATTATAAAATCGATGGGAAACCGTTATTTAGTTAGATATGCTTTTGAAAATTACAAAGTTCCGCTATGCTAAAGGCGATTTTTTGCAGCAATTAATCCCCTACTTAGTGTCCACTTGCTTGAATTAACTTTAATAATTAATTTGTATAGTACAATGTTGATACAGAAAATAGTATTGTTTCAATTACATTTTGTTTCTTTGAAATAAAGCTAAAATTTATTATTGATGACACCTCTTTTGTACTTTTGTGTCTTTTTGCCAATAACCTTTGTATAATTTATATGCAATACAAAAATTATTATTTTTAAAAATATACGTAGTACAAAGTTTATTGTAGGCACAACCAGAGACGTTGCGACAAGAGCCTTAAGGCGTGGTTAAGTCGGCTGCACGCCAAGTGTCACCGACAACAAATTATTATATCCTAATCTAATGTTTATTGCCATGGAATAGAGTCTATAGTGGCGTGGCTTGGTTTTGCGTTACATTAGCCAAGATTATCAGGCATGCATAATCAAAATTCAATAGAACATCGAGGCAGTTACGTCAATCTTAGTGTGCATGGAAAAGTGATATAAACTTTTGATTCGATTAGGTAGGTAAATCAGGATGCCTAAATGTTAACCCAAAGCCCACGTCATTTCGGAGAGAATTGTTCTTAGTTTCAAATGAAAATTAACATAACCTTGCTGTTGAGTGCGACGGGCGATTAGTAAATAAATAACAAATTAAATTCCAGTAAAGATTAGCTGCGAGTGAGCATTCGTTCATAAATAAATCAAGCAGTTCGGTCGCTCGACGGTAAATTATGACTCAAATAATATTATGGTGAAGGTACGCTCCGCGCCGCGTCGAGTTCACCAGTCGCTTATACCAGTCGAGGCATTCTGTTGTATGGGGCACGTTGTTATTATGATTTTAATCGATGCAAATTTTTATTGGGACCATTGCGAAATCCGTAACGAATCGCGATATGCAATGCGCAATGGTAGAATTTCATTTCAACTGACGAAGTTGTATTATGTATCACCAGTGCGACTTTTTAATGCCTAATTTTTCAGATGTTCTTAATAAACTTCATATAGCCATATTTCACTTTGAATAAATCAGCAGTTAGTCTAGCGGCATTCATTGCTTGCAGCTTTTTAAAGCAGAATAGATGAATTATTAAAGAAAATACCCATAAAATAATAAAGAAGATAATTTCCAAAAGAACTTAATTTTCTATTTTTTTATTTAATTGAACTTTATTTTTAATTACCCACCTTTCCTCGTTAAATGTCTGGGATAAATGATCATCGT
The DNA here is from genome assembly GCA_018239345.1 of Oxynetra stangelandi. NCBI lineage: Eukaryota > Metazoa > Arthropoda > Insecta > Lepidoptera > Hesperiidae > Oxynetra > Oxynetra stangelandi. The sequence goes on along the minus strand of DVPR01001382.1, from coordinate 4,185 downwards.
CAAAAATATATTTGTCTTTGTGCCGCCTTATAAAGAAAAATCCTCATTCATACACTTTTTCATTTAGCAGAGTGCATTACGTAGTTCGTTTCAATGTCAATATGTATGTGCTTTTTGTATTCTGGTTTTTTCTCACGTCCATATACTCCCGGACGTTTTCTTTCTACATATTATTTTTTCAGATACAATCTTTAACTTACAAGTTGTAATATAAATCAACGTTATTAATATAAAAGAAACTTAATAAATAATAATTTTACTTAATAAAATATTCAATATTTGAGCACGATAAAGAAGCATCATTTCATTCAATAATTTTGAATAAATGTATATGAACTGGATTAAATTAAAATAATGAGCCATAAGAACCATTGGGATATTAATAACGTAGCGGTCTTGATGTTGCCCGGTAGGTACACGGTAGGTAGTTAAATACCCGCTTATAATGCATATGTATGGAGCGAGCGCGGGATGAACTCGACGATAAAAATGCAAGGCGAACGCACCGAAGGAAGAATTCGTAGACAGCAGACCCGCCCGATGACCGCGCGACCACTCATGCCGCTCAAATATGCATAAAAGGGTTTAAAAAATAAGCCAAAGCTCGACTTGACTGGTTAGCAAAACAAGTAAATAAACTTTTGCAAGGGGATTAGTTAGGGCGGAACGCGGTTGGCCGACGTACTGCGATGGCGGCGATGACGCTGCAAATTGTGCTTCGCCAAGCTCATCATGCAGGTTTCAATGTTTAGGTATATCTATCTCTTTCGGTCAAGGCACCGTTTGATCGCACCGTCGTTGCCAAATTGATTCATATTAGCATACTATTGATTAGCAGCATGTGCATGTTCCAAAACAGTTTATAGTTACGAGTACCTGGCTGTCCGTGTACGTTGTTTGGTATGTTACTTAGTTAAAATAACTAAGTCAGATAAAGAATAAGACTTGCGCAGCGCAATCTTTGGAAATGGAAAACGGAGATTTTTGTTCAGGCGTTTGACTTTCGACAGGCGAAACTTTGATACTGCGCAGATTAATTGTAAGTACAGTAAAGATTAAGGTCGTTTCGAAAATACAGAACGTTAAGTGTTATAGAATTGATTCTGCAAGAAATTTTAGTAAGTTCAAATCAAACAACTGTATATCTGCCTGGCTATACATATATATAAAATATATAAGCATCTATCCTTATTTATACCTGCCTCCTTTTAGGAACGAGAATCGTAATAATGTATATTTTTTTATAAAACAATGCAAATTATGTATGTAAAAAAGAAATACCTATGTGAATACATGACACATTGACATAAAATATTCGATGATTTAAACATTTCCAACTGAGCTAGTATCCATGCGAGAAGTAATTAGGTATTCGATGGTGATTATTTTCTCTGTTCCAATAGGTATTTACCGGAGCCTGTCCGTAATTAAAGTGATGGGGTTACCAATTAATTTTATAAAACGCAACAACGAAACAGTACATTATTTCGAATGGGATATTAGAAAACAAATAACAATATGGAAAATAGGGAAAGGCATACGTATACGTACATATATTATTTTAGTGTAAGCAGCTTGAGTATTGAGAATCAATCTGGCACGCCCTTTAGGGCCTAGTCATTACTGTTACCTACCATTTCCGGCGTCTGTAAATGGTATAGGTACTATATACTCATATTTTAAGGATAACAGGAGAATGCATCATTCTGGCATCAGCTGCATGCCTTAAAAAAGCCTTGACATTTTGGGTAGTAGGTATTACTTTTTCCTATTATTGTCAAATGTATATCAATTTATCGAGTTTTTGTTCACATGGAACCGTAAGTGAAAACTTAGTTCGTATCAAAGATTCCGGTGATCCCTCCCAAACTCCCTAAGGACATACCGACTTCAATTATTAATGGCGAGTTCAGCCGATATAAAATATAGAGGTGAATAGCAATTTATCACTTGCTTTAAGCTTAAATAGGTAGATTCGAGTTATTTTTAGGATGTTGCCTCATGTTACTAAAGTGGCAATCGAATTGGTCATCTGATGTTAATTGATCCTGCTGACCGTATGCATATATTTATATCCAATATCAGCTAGCACTCCCTTGAATTAGTCAGATATACATAGATTAAATAAGAATTATGTCTAAGGCCTATACTCTTGGCTTGTGTAAATATCAGTCACTAGTCGTCGCTGCTTCCAAATTGACTTCTATAACAGACCTCAAAAAGGACCATAGGATTAGGAGTGGTAGTAACATTATACCACTTAGTATATGTTAAGACGGTAGCAGCTAGTATATGGTGTTTTAGATACATCTAAGTTATAGTTAAATCGGCGACATTGCTTCCTTTATGAAACTTCGACAGGGTTCTGTCTGCCTATATAGTATGTATATATGAAAACAATAATATAATGAATCTTTTTAATGCCAAACATTACGAAAAACAACAAAATATAGAAAATAATCATCGAAATCCTATCTAGTCGTCTACTATTTAGACGAAAAAGTTGAAACTCCGCGTTCGAATACTAAATGTTGGCAGGTGTATCCATCGATTGAATACATTCTACAGAAGTGCCTGTAATTTATTGAAGCTTTGATGTTTTCATTTGATATATCAGCATTAATCTCTGCTTATTCTCCTCCTATTAATCTTCGAGTGCACCTCTCCTGCCGTTAGAGATTTGCAAGTTCATTATGCATTCAATCTCGGGATGTCCCAATCGATTTCTATGGTAATTTTTATATCAATTAATTAGTTCAATTTGCTGATGAATATGCTCTTACCGTTTGATTTAATTGATCAAGCAATTATTTATTGTCGTTTTAATTGAGTTCACTTGTACAGTGAAGTATAACACGTTTTTTTTGTGTGAACAGGGAATTATAACAACAACACTGTGCATATATATATATATATATATATATATATATTTACATTCGTATGCTAATATTTTTTTCCACTCAAGTTTTTATTGCACTTGATTTACTTTCATTTTAATTACTGTGCAGTAGTTCAGAAAATTGCTTCATGTAACAATTATGGAAGATACAATTTTTTTCACAAATCCCTTCCTTTATGTATGGATAACAGAAGAGGATGAATTGTAGAAACTGCACTCAATAATTGTTGGTTACATACATATTTCATGAAACATGAACAAAATCTAAGCTAAACTTACGAATGTATATTTGAAATAAAACGAAAACTTATTTTTACTTAATTAATACATTGTGCTTTATCACAGAACAATAAGATAAAGTAAATTGATACCATTTATGTGATTGTTACTAAAAGAAAAGTGTTAAATTAATTATTTTCTCAACAACAAAGAACAGTTTTTATATCTTTAGGTGAGTCAACATAATAACGGTAGTTGGTGTTATGTGAATTTTACTGCCACGTTATAATTGTATAATGTACCTATTATATGATGAAACGTGGATCGAAAACAGGATATTCAAAGTAAATAAATCTTATCTTTGCACTTAGATTATTTTATCACTACATCCAAGCCTCATTATTGTTACAAATAAAATAAACGTATTTACTCATCGGTGGCTCATTTTGTATTAAACAATCAACCCTACAGGACATACGACAAATGAAAAAAGGTTGTTAGTCCCTAAAAAATGTCTTTATAGGCCAGACCCCAAAAACATTGAAAATGTTGAATAACGTGAAACAGATGTAACCCTCTGAATATATGTACGAGTATATATTATATATTTTGTATTTGATATAAATGTATGATTTTAACAGTAACAATTAACATTACGTAACTGAACAAGAAAACAATTGAAAATTAATTTTCTCTAAGCAATTAGACGTTTGAAAGTACCAAATCATTAAAGTGAAGTAAACACAGATACCATTATTTAGTGTACTTATGATATCTAATGAGCCAACAAAAAAAATTTAATTAACTTTTTTTATAACAATCGGTGTTGCGCTCACGTTTATCAAAAGACTCCGCGAGTTGCGTGTACATATGTAATACGTTTCACTTTCCGTTTCATGCAAAAAAAACAAATGAACATGTATATCAATCATATTACGGATAATTGGTGGAGATGGAGATTATTTGAAGATGGGGCAGTCAAGAGCCTCCGTAACCGGCGTGTGTGTATGAAGAGACTGATGAATGTAGACGAAGCACGTCAGGTTTGCAAGGACAGAGATGTTTGG
>DVPR01001381.1:0-10998 GCA_018239345.1 Oxynetra stangelandi | reverse complement strand
GAAGATGGGGGAGTCAAGAGCCTCCGAAACCGGCGTGTATGTATGAAGAGACTGATGAATGTATACGAAGCATGTCACATTTGCAAGGACAGAGATGTTTGGCACTCCATGCTCACTGCCTACCCCGCTAGGGACCTGGCGTGACGGTTATTTACTTATTTATGTAGTTTATCAGCCGTCTGGTTACCATAACACAGGCAGTTTAAATTCCTACTTAAGGATCAGACGGCCATCTGTGGAATTGTCCCAAGATATTATTATTATTATGGTTATACAGATAATTTCTTGTACACCCAAAGACAGAATAAAATGCTTGCGGAGGTCCCACAAATATTTATGCCGGGTGGGAACTTAACACACAACAACAAGAGTCATATTCTATAATGTATAAATGAGCAGGCAATATTTATTATATAAATTTGTTATCAATAGTATTCATAGTTATATTATGACCTTTATTACATTGTATTAAATAACTATTACGATATTAATTATATATTTATAACTCATTAGAATGGCAAGCTGGTGACATGGCGATAACAGCAATGATTGCAAGACATGTCCAGCAGTGGATGGTGATGAAAAGATAACAAAAGATGATGTTTTATTTTTGAATGGAGTTAATGAAACTTTTCATTCTACATTGCCACAACATGTCTATTGCATTTTGAAGAAAGTTGTGTATAATAAGTGGACTGGTATTTTATGTGAAGTTTTTAGGATTTTTCTATGAGATACAAATGATATGTGCCAAAGTCAAGTGAAGAACATATCCCCATTATTTTAATGTCACCAGCAAGTGCGCAAGCAGGACTTATGAGTGGTCGCTGTCACCAATAGACAACTGCAGCGGCCTTTGAACAGGACTGTAGGAAACTATGTCCTATTCTTGGATGGTCACACAACTTTGCTACTCTTGAGGACTGGGAGATTTTCCATCAAATGGAGCCATGGTATAAGTTTGCTTGGCATCCAATATCATAGAGGTCGATAAGAAAAATGTGTTAATGTTTGAAATTGAATTCAAATATTTTATGGATATAAAAGATGACCAATATGAACAAATACGAATTTGATATACGATACAAAATCTCACATGACGTAGTACAAAAGTTACACTTACTTGTTGCCCCTAGTCGTCGTGTATCTCTTGCTATATAGTTGGCGAATATTATAGATCTCATACTCGTTTTGCCAGACCCACTTTTACCCATTAGCAATACCTGAAAATCAATTTATAAATAATATTAAACGTTTTCTCGGTGCTTGAATAACCATTGATACGAGAAAAGCGCAAGAAATACCTTTTTCTTCATACTGACGAAGTTGTTATAACTGAGTGTGCGAAGTAAACTTAGTTTTCTTTAATGCGCTGTTCCTAAAAATTTAAATCAAACCTATACGAGTCCGAAAGGTCAATGCACTAAGGTTGTTAACAGGTAAAGTATAAGTTTTTTTGTTTAAGTGAAAAACTCTAAATGTAGGCGTAACGTTACAATAATTCTTTATACGTGATCAATCAGCGATTTGATAGGGGATGACACTAAGCAAGGATTGTTATGTCAAAAAGTCATACGTTGTTGACAAATTGATGTTAGTTTTGAAATATTTCGCCGTTTTAAGGAATAAATTAACAGTACAAAGATTTTTGTTCTGTAACTAAGTGATACGAGTGCCATTAAATATTTCAATATATTTTCGTTTAAAAATTCACCATTCGGTAATAGTTAAGATTTATTCTTTTTATATCTAACTTAGCCGTAACTTTATTTAGTTGTTACTTGATTACTGAAAATAACCGATAATAGATAATTTGTATCCTAAAATTATATACTTTAGGTTCTTTACAATGAAAATTGCATAATCACTTCTACTAAAAGTAAACATAATTGCTAAGTGACAACCATTTGTCAATGTCAAAAACAAGTAAGTTGTAGAATTGTAGAGGAACGTGGAATCTTCCGAAAATACTACAATAAATATGTTTTTACGTCAGTATTAAAGTTTATCAGGCAGAACCCATATAATGGCTCGACATCGTAACGTTAGGAATAGAAACTATTCAGACGATTATGATGACGACGATGTTTACGGACAGTCAGTGGAAGAAGACAGCTGCCTGTCGCCGAGCGACGCGGCACAGTTTATGTATGACCGCTCTCGAAACCAACAGGCGATATCGCATTTCTTAGATGGTCACAACGATATACAGGAAGACGCGGAGGACGAACATGATTCGACGGGGCCGGCCCGCGAACGCCGTGAGTCCATAGATTTACGAAGCCTAAAACTTAGCGAAGAAGATGAAGCCAAACTCATGTCGTGCTTAGACGAATTGCGCAATGTTTTAGGTGATACTATATCTGATAATGTACTCATTCAATCGGTACTCAATCATAATTTTGATTTCAACAAATCCTTGGATGAGATCTTAAACAATAGCAAGAATAAAGTAACCGAAAATCCTAGACTTGAAGCAGTTAAAGTGCCCGCGGTTGTTGTTGATAATGCTAAAGGACCAGTAATCACAACCTCTGATAGTTCTTCAAAGGTGATAGTTACTAAACTTGAACCGAAAAGTGCAGCTGTAACAAAAGGTTTCAAAGTGAAACTCGATGGCACCTCACATAGTTGTCCACAGACTCCAAGAGATCAATCACCAGCCACCGAACGAACACCTTTTAAGACTGACTCAGTTGAAGAAAACAGAATAAAAGTGAAAGAGAATAAGCTGGATCCCAATGCACAATACGCAAAAGAAAGAGGGGCAGACAAGGAACACCTGTATATTGTTGTTATCGGCCACGTAGATGCCGGCAAGTCAACTCTCATGGGTCGCTTGCTGTGCGATCTTGGTGAAGTTAGTCAAAGAACTCTACATAAATATGAGCAAGAGAGCAAGAAGATTGGTAAACAGAGTTTCATGTATGCTTGGGTATTGGACGAAACTGGCGAGGAGAGGCTCAGAGGTATCACCATGGACGTGGGTAGAGCTCAATTTGAAACGAAGACTAAAAGAGTTATCATTCTAGACGCACCAGGGCACGCAGATTTTATTCCTAACATGATAACGGGTGCCGGTCAAGCTGATGTAGCGTTGTTAGTAGTTGATGCGACTAGAGGGGAGTTTGAGTCGGGCTTTGATTTTGGTGGTCAAACTCGGGAGCATGCCCTGCTCGTAAGGTCTCTAGGTGTTAGTCAATTAGCAGTTGCCATTAATAAGTTGGACACCAGTAATTGGTCGCAGGAAAGGTTTCATGAGATAACAAAAAAGTTGAAAGCATTTCTTAAACAAGCCGGTTTTAAAGATTCAGATGTCACTTATGTACCGTGTTCTGGTCTAACAGGAGAAAACCTTGTGAAATCTCCAGTAGAATCCGAGTTGTTGAAATGGTACCACGGTCCATGCTTGTTGGACGTTATTGACCGGTTCAATGTTCCCGAGAGACCAGTTTCAAAGCCTTTCCGTTTATCGATCAATGATGTATATAAAGGTACAGGATCCGGCTTCTGTGTGGCCGGACGAATTGAGAATGGTGTTATTAACAAAGGGGACAAAGTGTTAGTGTGTCCAATAAAAGAACTGGGTGAGGTCAGAGGTCTGAGTGTCAATGATATGTCCAGCAGTGTGGCATTTGCTGGTGACCAAGTCAGCGTAACGATATCTGGTGTGGACATGCAGAATGTATCTGTTGGTTATATACTGAGTGATCCTGTTCAACAAGTGCCTGTAACTTCACGATTTGAAGCGAGACTCGTAGTTTTCAATGTTAAGGTACCAATTACGAAGGGCTTTCCAGTGCTATTACATCATCAATCGTTGGTTGAATCTGCCAACATTGTGAAATTGAAGGCACAGTTGAATAAGAGTACAGGTGAACTAACAAAGAAGAAACCTAGATGCTTAGGTAATAATTCTGTAGCGGTAGTCGATATAGAAGTGTGTAGGCCTATATGTATTGAGCGCTATAAAGACGTGAAGGAGCTGGGCCGCGTGATGCTGCGTGTCGCCGGCGTTACAATAGCAGCCGGTTTAGTGACAGAAATTTATAACACATAATTGATCTGATGTTGCCAGCGCTATTGTAATGGCTGGCCTCGTGACATATACTCAGCTGATCTGCTATATACCATGTTGTATCTGTAAAATGCCATAGATTATCAAATAACTATCATAAAATGCTAACTCAGAAGGACTGATTGATAAGGGATTCGCTAATGTTGTAAATCTATAAATATCTTTAATTTTTTTTTGTATTTTTTAAAATTAAGTGAAAGAAATATTACATAAAATTATAATTTCATGTAATATTTCCTTTCCGTCAAACTATGCAATAGTGATATCATATTTGTTATATTGATGTACTGATATTTATTTGGAATGTCTAGATTTTGATTGTATGTAAATTCATTGTGTCACAGATTTGTTTTTAAAGTATTGTATTGCCAGATGCCAGATAATTTGTTTACATGAAAGTCAATGAGATGTACAATAAATATATTGACTTATACATTATATAAGTGTTTAATTATGAGAATTATTTATATGGTAATAAATGTAATGAAAGTACATCTCTTCTTTTTCTAGAAGAAGAATTTTCTAGAGAATTATTTATATGGTAATAAATGTAATGAAAGTACATCTCTTCTTTTTCTTCACCGGAACATTGTCAAATATGATTTGTCAAGAACTAAAGTATTGCACAGTCAGTTAGCAACAACTATTGATAGCTATCCTAATTGTCACCCAACATTCCCACTTGTACACTTCTGTTGGCGGTTCAGTTCGTTTGCTATTTTCTTGACATAAACAAGGAATGTTTAATATAAAAATATTATTGCAGTGTGGACATAACGTAAAGGTATTCTTAGACACTTGTCTTATGTACAGCAGATAATAACTTTATCTAGTTTTAGTTTGCAAAGTTAATGCGTCATTGCCTTTTGCCCGAGAGTAGGAACTCCAAAAAGTATTTGAAATAACGCACTGCTCCACACATTACTCATGCGGCCTTTTTTCTGGGATTTCGGGGATTTTCTTTTATCTGGGATGAGTTAAGGCTGATGAATTTACGATATAAAAAATCTTTATTCGGAATCTTAGATGCTGAAAATTATGACAATAACAATCTACAACTTCTCTTTAGACGCATACACCACGAACTTTTAACTTTCCAGGCTTTCTTCGCAGGCTTTGACTGCCCTTGACTACAAGGTCTCTTCACCCTCGGATTTGCTAGGCGGACGAAATAGGGCGGCAGTCGAAGTTTTACTGTATTAAAGACATTGGATAAAAAATAGTGACCCTCAATAGAATGCTATGTTTAATCCAAAATTTAATTAAATATTAGCAATAAAAAGAAAACAAGTCGTGGCCGGACAGCTTCTGACTCCAAGAAAAGATTCAATTTAGATAAGTGGTTTCTCGACGACAGCTGGTAACGTGGCTTGCAATCAACTCGGAGCTAATAGTCAGTTACTGTAATAAAAATGTTCATGTTATATTTAGTAACAAATATCAAGACACAAAGTAGTAAACTCAGTACATTTAAGCACCGCCATAAATTAGAGAAATTTATTTTTATTTTCATTTTGCAGCAACGATATTTAGTTACTACTTAAATTAAAATGCCCAGCGGTCAATGCTCCTTGAGTGGCTCCTATTCATTTTAATTAAATTAAAAGGATTTTCGACTCATTGCTTTCGTGTCGCTGGTAAAACTCAGGTTTATTAAAATATTTATAAGAATACGGATTGTTAATGTGTTCGTAACGATAATTACGAAATAAACAATGAAAATTATTGATAATAATAATCTTGACATAATTCACACATGACCATTTGGTCCCAAGTTAGGCAAAGTCTGTTCTATGCTAAACAGATGTATGATGAAAATTAGAACATATATGCATTTCTAAGTATATATATTACTAATTAAAACAAAGATTTGTAAAGATTGATATAGGGAATTTTACTATTACATTCATTAGAGAATCATTCATATCAATTCACTTACTACACTTTAAATATTACATTTTTATTCACAATCAATTTCAGCAAACAACCAGCAACTTAGCAGCGGCCACTTAGAAGTCTCAAAAATAAAGTTCTGTTTCATAAACAGTATTGTTAACTAAATGCGACCTGATTTTCGATATTTAAATGTTCATCTTTTATATTATTAAAAGTGTCAAATTTTGAAATTGATAGACAAATTTATTTAGACATTGATAATATATGAAGCGCCTGTTTAAGTGTGTTGAGCAATATTTGCATGAATAGTATTGTGACGATTTATTGAACTTAATGTTATTGTTGTCTATATATATACAGATATGCGCATCATTTTTAATTTATTAACGTAGGAAGAGTTAAGTTTAATTGTTGGTAGTATAATAGTTACATTAAATCCTCCAAGTTCAATTCGAAGTGTTCAAACTACGATATCTCAGGGGAGATAAGTTGGTAAGATGGCAATTGTACGTGAAGATAGCACTTTAACCACTTCGGAACATTAACATCTCGTACGGAGGTAGCTGAAACTTGTGTTTTAGCTGCGACCACCTATTGATTTACGTTACTTACCAACTTTTCAGAGTTTCGGTCTGGACTGCATCTACAGGACGGGAGCAATACGAAAGAAATTGTACGATGTTTATTAGATTAAGTGAAACATTTAAAATTTTACTAATAAAAAATTGGGCATGTTTTATGTATTTTAAATGCGGTAAGTAAAACATGTTGGTTGCTTTTATTTTTACATTTCTCTTACGATTATCTCTTCACTTCTATATCGTTAACAATTGGTGAAGAATGGAGTACGATAAATACATTTCCAAAATCGTCAATATTTTTACCAAGTGTTCCTTAACGACACACGTCTTTGCGAGGCAGTACGACAAATTTTAAGAAACATAAATACAAAATCAAATTTTCTGTTAAATTCTTAAAATACATACCTATGTAAAATAAATAATTAACAAACGCGCATGTAACACTTTACTTCACTCATACTCGGTGAGTATTCGCAAAGATCTTCGCAAACAATCACAACCCACAATTATGGCGGCAGAGCCGTGACACATATTACATTTCAAGTGAAATCTCCAGCAACGGTTGTTTGTAGTTTCCAATGGGAGTTCTCCAACTGCAATGAAACAATTACCGAGCTATGACTGCAGATTAAAGTTGAAACTTGGAAGTAGTTTGCGACACAGTGTTGGGGGGTTTGTTGCTACAAGTTAAAACTTTGCCGTGCTTGTTATGTTTGTGTTCAAATTAGTGGATGACGTCTGCCCTCTAATCAGATAACGCAGTCAAGCAGACCACTACAACCTGTAGGGATTTGTCTTACCGTTGACGAGTTAAATGCCTTATAAAATTTAGTACTCAGTAATCAGAAATAACAATAGGAAATTACCCTCAAAAATATGTACATACAACCTTGTAGTGTTTTCAATAATTACTTTAAATACTTCTACTATTAAAAAACTCACCAGTCAATTAACCATGTGTTACATAATTTATTTAATCATAATATATAAGTATTTATACTAAGCAAATCTCGTGGGCTTACTTGCAAATAGTACCCCGACATATTATTAGAGTGGCATGTACAATGACTTTAGGTTGAACGGCGAGGAATACTTAAATAAAACAACAAATATATTACATAGGTGCTTATAAAAAAACAAAACTTACTACAAGTATCCTATTGACATTTTTCACGACAAGTTAGTTATCTGTTCTGAAACCTAGTTCTCCATTAATCCTCTAGGTTTCATATATATATTTTTCATATTATATACATCCTTATGTTTATGCACCTCACTTTGGAGTTTGCTGTGCTCATTTGTAATTAAAATTGCATGTTATTTATCTTTAAGGCTTAGATTAATATCAACTTATGCTACATGTAGGTAATTTTGTTAACGAGCCAATAAATAAACTCAAAGCTTTAAGTTGAGCTTCTATCAAGAGATCGTATGAACTGAAAGTTTTATTTAAGCCTCTTACAGTATTAAGCTATATAAAAGCAAAAAGTCCTGGTAAAAATAATTAAATGTTTCTACAAATATAATATATAGTATTGACAATTTTAAACAATATTGCGCTCCAACGGATAAAATAAACTTTTCTTTATAAGTATATAAAGATAGGTACAGTAAATATGACATTACGACAGTTTAAAGCTTTAATTGTCCATGCTTTCGCTTCGCACTCAAACTTTCCCGAGCAATGGTAGACCGGTGCTCGTTATGCTCGATAAATAGGCGACTACGTAAATAATAGATCGATTTCTGGTTTGTCGACTAGTAGTTACACTACATCAAGAATTGTACTTTCACAAGAGATTTGGTATAGGAATGTTAGGGAACTAGGTGAAACACGGCGGCTCGAAGCAAGAAATACGGTAACTGTTTGCGAAAGTGTGTTGCCAGTGAAAATAAATAAACTATCAATGGGATACATTACGATCTCACATTTATTTGTTTCAATATATTGTTTTTATTAAACCTATTATTACATTATCATTTTTGTTAAAAAGTCGCTTTCGCTTTTAACGGCTTCTAGAGTTATTTTTAAGGTATCTCTATTGTTTTCAAATAAAGTAAAACATGTTTAAATATAACTAATTATCATGCTCTTAATTTAATTTGTAAAGGATAATAATTTGTTAAAAAAAATTATAAGACATGAGTGCTTCAATATAATTTTAAGTGTATGATCTCACCGACTGGTTTGTGGTTTATACTATTTTAAAATTGTTTTAAAGCTTTAAAAAGTACCTACTCAATTAGTCTTGTGTTGTTTATATTGATTTACGAGTGTTTAATCTAATATAAATAAAATCGAACTTAAATCAAAAAATGCGAACTATAAATTTTAATACAGCGTAATGGAGATTACTTTTATTAATGTTCGCGAATAATCTTGAGTATATGACAAGCTGACCTATAAATGTCTGGTTAATAAAAAAAAATGCATTAGGCACGGCAGTATGCAATGCCTGCGTTCAGGTCATGAATAATATTGACCCCTGTCACTGTCACTTTCTCTGTATAATTGTAGCGGCGCAAAATGAAGTCGTGTCGTAATTAAAATTAGATAGCCATTCACTGCTTAGTTAATTAAATCAAAATGTACCTACTCAGGTTGGAACGCAATTATTCATAATATGTTATTTCTCGCTTACGATTAGCGGGTGGTTTGTTCGATTTTTTTAGTTTGTCCTGAAGTTTTATCTGTAATGTTTTCACTTCGAGCTTTTTTATTCTTTACAATTCAGCTAAACCTTAACTATAAAATTTGACCCACACGCGTGAAATCAATTTTCACAAATGATTTAGATACACTCCAATGATTTACTCATGCAATATTAATTACAAAATGTTACAAGGGAGCAATGGCTAAAATATCTGAACAAGTCTCATGATAAAAAAAATATCTCAAGCATATAGTACTTTTGTGCCCAATTCTTCCAAGGTTAATCAATAATCATTGTAAAAGCCCAAAAATAATAGGAATATCGATTTAGCTAATGAGAGATGTTTCTTTTTATGAACACCGTTTAAGCTTGTATTTAAAACTATTATAAAGGATTTTTATTAGTAAAATGCAGTTTATTTATGAATTTATTGCAGTTGTATCGAGTATATTGACAGATAATTGAGTAATGGCGCGCACATTCACGAGCGATCCAGCAACGTTCAGATTGGCATTTTCATTCATTCATTCCCTTTGCGTGAATGATGTATTGTGCATAAATCAATCCATAAATAACTAACAAAGACCGATAAATCAGGAGAATGACATTAATGATTCGACGATTAATAGTAGCTACATTAAATTTCTATATTAATTTATTTAGGAATCGTAATTGATACCGTGATTGCTTGCTTAAAGTAGCGTTGAAAATGTCAGTATTGTAATTCAGAGACCTTGAACCTTTGTACTTATTTACTTTGCTCATATTTATACTAAGTATATAGCCTTTTAGTAGCAATTGTGAAATGGGATTTTTATAATAGCTATATAACAAAAGAAAAGAGTGTATAACAACGGTGAAACTAGTCTATAGGTCATTTCGTTCAATTGATTTTCTAGATTAAAATCGGCTAAAGCGGTAGGAAGCTGGGTTTTTCTATCTTCTAGGCTAACCAAATCGTTACCTACCAACAAGAAAAAATGAAATTGGTTCGTTTTTAAACTGTTCGTATATTATTCAACTCTAAATGGTGGTGGTGGTGTATCCAATGCCACTATTACTTCAATTTCTTGACATATAAAGATTATGAATTTAAAAGAATTGCCCCGGGTGAGGATCGAACTCACGACCTTAAGATTATGAGACTTACGCGCTGCCTACTGCGCCACCGAGGCAGTTGATGACAATGTCAATAAGTGCATAGACATTAGTGCTATCGACGTCATAGGATTAGGCTATTATTTATATTATATTACCATCTATGTTAATATTAAATTTGATTATTTATTATGATTTTAGCATTATTTAATTTATTGACTTTTTTCTTTCAAGTTGTTAGTTTTCATGTGCTATGCAATTTATGAAATGATTGTTTTGCTTGCCTGAAATTACGCGAACATGTACAGAGCATTGACATTGACGCATTGTACTTACTGTAATGTTGGTCGGTAGGTGTGAAATAAATTAAGAAATAATTGTTAATACATTATTCAAATGGAAATCTATATAATATTAACACTACAACTCGCCTAACCTAACATCACTTCTTGAGCTTTCAACTTGGGCTCCAACTCTCGACATACTTCAACAAAATTGAGCGATTTCAGCCTGAAATTATTACAGAAACACATACATTCGAATTTGCTACATTAATATGGATATATACGTATTGTTATATATATGTATTGTTTGTGTAAAAGAGAGCATCGGTGTAAAGATGAGAAAGGGGATGCTTCGATAGTTCGGGCACCTAGAGAGAATGGATGATGAAAGAATGACGAAGAGGATA
>DVPR01001380.1:0-10998 GCA_018239345.1 Oxynetra stangelandi | reverse complement strand
GGGATGGTGCGCATCTGGATGATGTTATTTTTAAGAAATGATTTTCCCAAATGTAAATTTTAATTTAAAAATAAATAGGTTTTAATATTACTTTTGTTTTTTTTTTTTTATGAATTTTTCAAATTCGCAAAACTCCGAGGCCCACCCTTTATTTTATTAGTCCAATTGACTTTCACTCAAACGGAAGTCACAATCGTACTAAAATTTTCCATCGCGTAGTAAAAATTATAATAAAAAAAAACTATTTATATATTTTTAGATAGCTTCTGATTTTAAATAAGTAACTTTTTTTTTAATTCCTTTATGTTTATGCACATGCCAGGCAGCTGCAACTGTTTTTAAGTTCCACCGCTGGCTGTGTTACTTTGGAGAACTGTCAGTTTTGGAGAAGTCACAACCAGCTGCTCCCTTGCGGATTCGGCCAATTATGACTGACAGATTGATAAGTGTCACAGAAGTTTTTAAATTACCTTTTAGGCCTCCGACGAGTAATACTTACCAGTTTTCATTTGTTTATTTATCTTAAAATGTATAAATTATTCTATTCAACAATTATGAATTCTATTAAATTATAATATATCATGTACAACTAAGTATTTAGAATTCAAAGATTTATACACAATTTTATTAAGAATTTATTTAAATATAATCGAAATTGTAAAACTACATACACTTTTACAAAATACATGTTTTGTTTAATTATTTAAAATTTAATGTTAAAATACAATACCTAATAATGTAATAGTACCAATATAACCGATTTAAAAATAAAATTCAAGTAGCGAAAGAGTATTGATTATCAGTCTTCAATCGAATGTGAAGATGAAATAAAAAATCAAGTCCCACCTTGTTGTACTTAAACTTAGCAAATGCAAATAATTTTGGAATTAACAAGCAGTCTTCGGGTGATCAGTTCAATAATTAATCAGTAATTAAATTAATGCTAAGTTACTTCAATAACCTTACAGCTACTTATATCTATTGAAACACTTTTACAAACGTTTTTAAAAAATGCCATTTCTATTTTTACATATATATATTGTATTTAATATAATAATAACATATAATTAATTTGTATTTGTTGTGTATTTTGTATAATATAAAAAATACATTAAATATTTTCTGTTATTAAATAGTGAACATTAATAGGCATTAGTATATTTTGTGCACACTTACTAAAGTATTTTAATAACATGTAATTATGATTTAAATAAAACTCATAAACAGATATAAGATTTTTTGTTTCAACAGTTTTTTTTCTTCTATAAAATTAATTTTCTTATAATTAAACTTATATCGAAAATAAAATAAAAAATATTCACCAAAAAAGAAAAACATTTTTTGTATCAGTTTCAAAAGGTACTTGTTGAGGTAGAAAATTAAAAATCAGTCTTCTTATAAGGTACAAGTATAAAAAAATCAGTACAAAAATATGTTCTTATCTAATAATTTTATAGTTACATTTGAGTGCAAAGCAAAAATATTTGCTACACACATTAAATATCAAACTTCTAAGATCAGTTGTCTTATTTAAAGGCTTAAGTTATTTGGGAATAGAATTGCTTCAAACTTGTGTGCGACCTATCCAACATAAAGATAAGAAGATATACATAGATAAATATCCCAATCCTCTAAACTTGTTAAGCCACTTCATAGACATCTGACAATGTTAACAATACACTAAAAATAGCAACCAAACCAGATATCTAACATACCATTTAAATCCAATAAATTCATTCAAACTTGGTCACGATTTTAATAGACAAGTTAGCGATAGCAATATAAATAGTGCTTCTTCGAGAGAATTAATTAATCTATTAAACTATTGTTATTGTTCATATCATATAATAAAATTAGATTAGTAATTTTTTTGCTAGTATTATCATAATATTAAGACTTTTTGAAATAACATTGTTATCTGATGACAGTTTGTTTTGCTATAATGGTATTTGTAATGGTAAATTGGTATTTTATAATGTATCATTGTGTCGAGTACTTTATACAATTTTGAATGAACCATCATTACGACGATAGAATCCGGGCGGTGGGTGATTGTGAGTGTTACGTACCCTGTTGACAATGTTTTTGTAATGATGAAGGACGGTGGTGACATCAACATGACATCCGGTTTTGGTCCTGGACGTGCAATACCATTGCTTCTTGCCGTACGCCAGTTTATTCTTTAATCGGAATGCATATCCATCATGTACTAAAAGTGTGCTTCCTTTCCTTGTTGGTATGAAATTTGCCTCTAAAATCAAAAAATTACTGTGAGTAAATGATAAACGAATTATGTGAACTTCTAAACTAATATTATCTTAAGTTATAATATATGAGCTATGTTACGTATTACTACAAAGGTCTTAAGGTTAAATAAAACAATGGAATAATGTAATATTTTATTTTGTGTAATTGGCTTTCCTTATAATACAGTTTCTTACAGTTTATGCTGCACTAGAGACAATCTATATTTGTTCAAGCATGTATGCAACTTTTGTGTTTAGAATACAAATTTATGGTACCTGTAGATTATGTTTTATTGTATTGGTATGTAAGACTGTAACTCTACCGACACAAATTTATAACTTAAGTGTGGTTCGAACATAGGCTATACATATATGTTTAGGCTATATATACATGTAAATTTGATTAAAACCTTTATTTGTATCAAGTCGAAACCTTGTATCACTTGTAACCAAACACGTTATAGTTTTAGATAAAATTTTGATTTATTGTAACATACACATGATTTATAAAATCCCACATAAACACACGAAGACGTAGTATATATAACATTTGAAGATGGCTCGTATTTCCCTCCCGTATACTGATAATCATTTTTAATTTTTTTGTATGTACTGTAACGTAACTAATGGGGAAATAAAAGAAAACTAAATTCAGTAACTTTACGAATATATTTCTTACAATAAGATAACATAAGGTCACATTCAATTATCCGGTACAAGGACACCAAACTTTGATATTGTTAATTGAAGTAGTAAGCGGTATCATAACCTAAAATAACAAGAGCCTTCCTTTCAGGTGCACACAACATAGGTATATCTATTATTCTGTAGAATTAATTGTACTTAGCACGTAACCGTTTAAAAGCGTCGACACATTTTGGCTAAAATGTTAAAGGAATTATCTATTACACTAGCGTTACGAAAAACAAAACACGCACGCATGACGCAAAGTAATGTTGCCTCATACCAATTCCATGTTTCAAAAAAATCGAACAGCGATTAACGGAACTAATATATTTCGAATATAATAGCAACCATTCCAAAAAATGCGATAAATGTATGAACGATGAAGCGTAAGCTTATTTCTATAGCAATCTATCAATGTATTTATAGATATCATGTAAAATTAATCTTTAAATTTGTACATTCAGTTATTATATAGCAAGTACACAGAATTTATTATGGTACTACTGACGTATTTTTTATGTGTTACAAAATATTTTTAGTTCCTATTTAGATAAGAAAAAAAGATTCCATATGTTATAATTATGTTATGTTATATCCCATATGTTGTATTATATATTAATAACCATACATGGTACATATTTATGTACTAGTCTAGCTCATTTATTATTATTTTATCATTTCAAAATGGCGACTAGTTTATAAGACTATTTAATGTCATGAATGTCAACCAATTGTCATATTTGTCAAAGTCGGGTATGTCATGTGTGGATAGAAGAAAAAGCGTGCAGGAAGGAAAAGAAGGAGCGCCTTGTTGGTTCTGTTTTTGCGTGTTCGTGTCAGTTAATTGGTTTTTTATACTTCTAAGTGTTCTAAATTGTGACGTGCACAGTGCTATTTATAGAAAGGGCTAAATATGTCAAAAAGTTGGTACTGGTAACGAAATCGTTGTTACTTTAAAGTTGAAACGAAAGTTAGTAAAACAGTGATGTGTTTACAAATTTAAATTTGGAATGCGGTTGTAATTTAATTGTATTTGCAATAAAAATAAATGTAGGTCTTTGTAACAATAATGTACTATGAGTTACAAAAATAATCATATCAATTGCTTATTTCCTAGAGATTTATAATGTCAGTAATTGTTTAATGTGTTTTATAGAATGGCAATTTAATATTGTCTGTTATAATTTGTGTTTTGAATTGATATATAAAGGTTTTCTTTATTACATGAGTTTTATTGTAATTTTTAAGTTCTCTTTTCAGGTCAATTTATTTTTGTTACACAGAGTTTAAATAAAACATTTGTAATTTTTTTGTTTCTTTTTACTTTCCCCGTGTAAATTTATTTTAAATTAGTATAAGAATATGCTATTAGAATTTGTACTTTAAAATAATTTATTTTTCAGGTATATTCATAAATACAAGAGGCAATTCTAAGTTGTTCATATATCAGAATCATACATTCAGGTTTATGTACAAAAAAGCCTATGGAAGCCAACTATGGTACTGTTGGTATTTCTTCAGCAGATGTTGTCCAGCGAAGCTAAGAATAAACAATGCTGGAACAGTCACCGAGAGCATCGGAAGGCACAACCATGACCCACCAACATGCTGGATGACGCCTGATGGAAAATCATACAGCTTACCACCTCTACCGGATAAAAGTACTCAATAAAATAATTTGTGATTATTAAACTAAGTATTCCGAAACTGAGTTTCACTGTCCATTAATTATATAGTGTGTGTCCAACGAGATTGTTGCTTATCAGATTTTGTTCATTAGTATGCATATGTGTGTACATATATTTACTGTTATGTGTATACCTGTATTGATGTGCCTTTAGAAAAGATAGTTACTGACGACACCCTTACTCTGCTGATGTAGTACATTCAAATAATTGCTGTCTTGCGTATAGCGCAAACGTCCAGTTACTGACATGCACTGCACCCAACATTTATCGATGCGTTTGTCTAGTTGAAACCGTAGAGGAAAATCGAAAAATATTCCAGTATATTGCCATTTATGATAATGTTACTAATCGTAGAATATAATTTTGTGTTCATGTCTCTAATAAATTATAAATATAATTCCGCTTTTTACAGTGAGACTGTAATCTCGGTGACCTTTCAAAGTTGTCGCCCACTATATTGTTTCATACTTTGACCATTACGGGTATAAGGTAATTCATAAAGTGCCCAAATTGGTGTAAGTTTGCTCTTAGATGCCTATGTGTTCATTCTGCTGGTTATATGACGGTGGTTTCTGTTCCGTCTTGGTCACAGTTGCAATAAATAATAAAATAAACAACCGTCACGCCAGGTCCATAGCGGGGTAGGCAGAGAGCACAGAGTGCCAAACATCTCTGTCCTTGCAAACCTGACGAAACTGCAATATGGAAACATTATGTTGGAAAAAGGCTTCTATAATTGATTATTTTGATGACATATCTTGTACATGTGTTAGATTAATATACATTGTATACTATGTTACTCTAGACTCTAATTTAAACAAAAGCGTCAAACTATGTTACTCTAGATATGTTTATGTTTTTTTTTAATGACCAATGATAATTAGGTTTATGAAGTGTGTGACATAGTTTCTTCTGTTTCAAACGTCTACCTCCCATCCTCCTATTCCATCCCTTTTAATAAAGAGTGAAGAATGTTCTGTTGTTATGTGAAAGAAGATACGACTGAAAGTGAACTGAGCTCTCGTCCTATAGATATTGTTGTGTTTCATTGTTTTTCTAGTGACCGCTTGAGGTAGTAATGTACTGATAATATTCTTAGAAGACATTAACCAAATATACATACAGTATATAGTGTTTTTGTTAAACTATTTGAGGCATTTTTATTATGTATGCTTTTATTAAATTAATCTTATATTCTATGTGGGGATATTAATATATCACGAATATTTAAAATGTATTTTATGACATACATAGCAATATACCTTTGTAAACCAAATAAAATTTCAAATATTGAATTTTGTGTTTTTATATTATAAATGCTCTTTTAGCGCTGTAATTACAGTATTTTCGCATTTGAATACTGCAAATATTCCGGATGCTTATCAATCTGCTGGTCGGTCCTATCTCTATACAAGTTGATATTAATAATTTATTTAATTATTCATTTCTTTTTATAGATACACACCAATGAATTTTCACTATGCATTAGTTAACAGATTGGTTACATTTTTGTTTGGTGTGAAACATCTCTTAAGGCAATAATCTTATTATGTAAATTAATACTAACTGAAATAGTCCTAATTTACATTACAATTCCTATATCGTTCTGGTCGTGGTCAATTGAAAATGTTCTTTTGACAAACAAAGCTTACTAATGTGCCCTTCATTGGTCAATAATTAGTACAGGTATACGAAAAAAAGCAATTGAAATATGGCAAGAATATATATATTTGGTTGCACAGATAAATGAAAAATGCATAAAGTTTGTACCTATGCAGCAGTTAAATGCATTGCCCTCTATTATAGACGGGGACACAATTGGTAGCAATGTCCTGTACAAAATAAAACTCAAGTGTTCGACGTCAAACACAAGATGACGGCTCCGCTGCGTAAGGATCAAATTCGAATGTCACGGTACAGACTTGCCTTCGAATAGGTACTATGCCAACGTAATAGGGCTCATAATCCTCTGGTTGATGGTACAATCGCACGGTCCGAGTAAATAAGGAGAACGACTGATTGATTAATAAATGAAATCGATGGCAATTGATACTCTTATTTCGTCTATTTGAAGGGTTCACTCCGCATGGGACCCGATTTTACAATTATGATTTGTACCAAATATTACCTTAATGTAAATGTACACTAATAAAAGTATATACATATGTATGTTTATTAGCTATGAGCTCATAGTGCAGGCTCTGCGTAGTTCGCGGTCGGATAGCCGTATGTAGTATACCTACCTGTAAAATATGCAGTGAAATAAATTGTGACTACCAATAAAATATTATGCAACTTTGTGTTGTTTGATTCTTTTTAATTTGCATCATTCGGTTTTATTTACTTTTTATAACTTGTTTAAAGTACATGAATATATTATCTTTCGTATTTTAGACACAACATGTAGTCCATTCGTATGACAATGGAGATCAGATTTGGAATAACACAAATTCAGAATGCATACCAAAAACCGGAACGCAACGGACAAAATAGACCACAGAAGAAAGCTTTTTTTTTGTATCAGCATCGGCAATGCAGCTTCAATAGAATTTTGGGTAGATTATTAAAATATCAAAAGCATCACATTGGGAGCTTTTGTGAATATATTCTATAGGTAACTAACTTTAAGAGAACAATTATCTGACGGAATATCGAATATCCTATTCATGCTTTTTAGTTTGTGCTTTCAATGCCTGCATTATTTCGTCATATGTGTGACAATGAGAATAAATCTTGATTTAAATGGTCAAATAACCGCTACAGTATTTGAGTATCGATTAACTCGAATGACTACCGATTGTAGGAATTATTCTAAAACTAGTATACAACGAATATATAGGAATAAGTCAACGGACGGGCGTGATATGCTGATCTTGTTGATTTCAAGACTTCTAAAGACATGGAAAGGTATTGTTAAAAGTACAGCAACTCCAGCAGTGATAGGTTATTTAGTATTTAGCATCCAACTTTTCGAGGTTCGGGGTTCAAATCCTGGCGCACACCAGTTTGTCTACAATGTGCGTTTTAAGATGAAATATTACTTGCTGTGACGACAAAAGAAATACATCATGAGTGAGTGAACTTGGTTCTGTCTAAAAATGGTTTCTATCGCCAACCCGCACTTGGCCAGCGTGGTAAACTATGGGCATTCTTCATTCTGCGAAGAAACCAATACTCCAGTGAAATGATAAAAGGCTCGATTTTTTAAATTATATATTTATATATAAATCTTTACACTTAGACACAACAAATTATTGTGTTCTTTCGGTTGAACAGTCAGGCTTGCAAACCACTGCATAAAATGGCTTGGAATGCGTAGAGGTAAAAGTGTGCGTATGGAGTTATTATCTCGAGAAATTAATGAATTATGTGGTAGGGATTTATATATTTACGACGTGACGTGATACCGTGCAAATGAATATTTATCCAGAGGTATATACAGAAGATGATAATAAGTTGATGAACATGATAGCTATATTATAATCTGTAGCCTGAAGATCATCATGAAATCTACAGAATTTGATGGACATTGTGTTGCTAAAATATAATTGTGGTTTTACTGTTGCAAACTTCACTTTGTATGTGTGTAACTGTGTATGTGTTTGTATGTATGTGTTTGTGTATCAGGCAAATGGAACAATGTAACTTAATATTTGATTTATAAGCAATATTATGCGTATGTAGGTACAGGTACTATTGGAGTAAGAGGAGTACATCAAATTTCGTTCAGTTTGCAATATGTATTATATGTTTGTCCACAAGCTATGTATATATTGGTAGAACGAACTGTTCTGTGTTGGTATGACTGAGCGCTGATAAATCGGACATACACTAAAGTATTTCTATGAGTGTTCAGAATTAATATTGAACGTATTAGAACGCTAAGCGAGCTTAGCTTTCAAAAGTACTAAAACATATGTATCATACCTATTTCCTATAGGGATACACAGCGAATAAAATATTCTTCGCTTTGCTGCCTGCAATCTCAGGATTGGTAATCTCAACTTCTAGTCTTATGAAAGTCATATTTGTCATTAGAGTTACTCCTGAGAAATAGTAACACAGTTGTAATCAATGTCAACTGCAACTAAACTTTAACGGGTTAGTGGTGTAACTCCTTTATAATTAGCTGTTTAGTATATGAACTCCTTTATACTACAAGAAATGATGACAATCCATATAACAATTGTGCTGTACTAACAAAACTTTTATTCAATCAATGTAACTGATGAAAAACAGATGTTTCTCTGGTTAAATCCCTAACATTTATGACGACTCGGTCTCTCTACCAAAAAGCTTGTAATGTTGTGGTCAGTGTAAAACTGTGCAACAGCGATTATTTCACTTTGATAATGAGTTGTATAAACATCGGACGACACGTGAAACTCATCAGCATTACTATGGTCCTCGAGATTGCCACGGTGGAAATGAATTATACATCAAAACTGCCAGTGACGTAAGAAATATGCTGCAGTCTACTGGTGCCTTATTGTACAAGATTTTGATGCGATTTAATGATCTTTTAAACTTGATAAAATAATTTGTCAACTCACTTTATTGAAATGTCAAACAGTGAGCAAAATCATTAATGCATATACATACTTTACACGCCAGGCATAAAAACACTCGCGTGTCAAATTCCGGTGTTCGCTTCAACAAGTGTAGTGAAATTGAAGACTCAGTTTTGCATTGGAATGGATATACATACATAGGGTAATGAAAACTTATTTATTTCTTTGCTATTTATTGATTTACACGTGTATTATTAATAAAGGTCGTGTAAC
Source organism: Oxynetra stangelandi (assembly GCA_018239345.1). NCBI lineage: Eukaryota > Metazoa > Arthropoda > Insecta > Lepidoptera > Hesperiidae > Oxynetra > Oxynetra stangelandi. The sequence goes on along the minus strand of DVPR01001380.1, from coordinate 1,593 downwards.
CGCGATAATCTAAAGGTGGGCACAACATTTACAATTATATGTGCTTTTTCTAATCAATTTCATGATAATATTTCAAAAATTATAGTAGTATCAAATATATCAAAAAATATTCATTTCTTGTCTTCATATATACGTTTCATTCCATTGGGAAGGATATTGTAATTTTTATATTTTAAAGCTTGGTCTGTCCTCGTCTTTCTCTCTCTCTCTCTCTCTCTCGTTCTCTTACACTATTGTTAAACGACAAAAAATAAGAAAACACTTCTGCCCATAGTGAAAGACGTCTCCGAGTTTATAACATAATAACAATCATATAACATATAGCAATAAAGCAATTAAATTTTGAATTAAACTCAAATAATAATAACAAGTTTTTTCAAATTAACGATTTCATATTTTCATGTAGTGGTTGTATAAAATATGTTATTTTTTACATCAATCATTTAAGGAGTTATTTGCTTATTGATGAAAATGAGAGATACAAATTAGAGATTAAAAAAGGTTTTATTATTACATATTAAATTAACGACGTTTAGTACAAATCTTGACTTCAAGATTCAGGTGCACCGCAATCGAAAAATGTAGAAGTTAAGTTTATTTTATAAAATGGCCATTAAATAAAATCGCATCATGAAAGATAAAGATACATTGTAATAAATGTGCGTGACGTAATCAAATCATAGGTTAAAATAATTATGCATATATCTAGTGGAATGAATGAATTACTAAATACGGGTATAATGAGAAGTTAATGTTGACTAATTAATTTAATTTACTATTTTGTAGCAGTCACCAAGGAGTTTATATAATGGGTAACATATTATAAAGAGGCCAACGGCCTGTCACTGTGGCACAGTTGCCATAAGGATATCCTATCCATCTTGCTGCAGAATACTCAAAACACCCAACATTACATTTTTTCCGTACACTAGAAAGTCGATGGGAGCAACTAACACGACTTATTCGGCGTTTAAAAATGAAAATATATTCCAAACAAGATATTTATATACGGATTAAGATAATAATTGCTATACATTATACTTATCACGCGAATTAACGTAATTCAGGCAAGTTTGAAAAATATAGAATTCGTTCGCATGGCATATGTATTGGTTAGAAATTTTATCTTGTGATTTGACATTCAGCAGAGTATATATATGTACATACATATGCATATACGGAGGAGCAAAGTCCATCCTAATATCAATAGAACGGATAACATTGTTGATATCGCACAACTGTCATCTACTGAGTATTATCGTCAATCAATAGGTGCTTTTGAAAACGCATGAAAAATGTACATTGAATGTGGATATTCATTACATTGGATATGCATGTTACATTGGATGTGGATGTAACTTTGGATGTGGATGTTACATTGGATGTGGATGTTACATTGGATGTGGATGTAACATTGGATGTGGATGCTATATTGGATATGGATGTTATATTCGATGTTTTATTTATGAAAATTACGTTTTAAAATCATTCTGACAGTCGAGTAATACTAGCTTGCATAAATAAAATAAAATAAATAACCGTCACGCCAGGTCCCTAGCGGGGTAGGCAGAGAGCATGGAGTGCCAAACATCT
>DVPR01001379.1:0-10998 GCA_018239345.1 Oxynetra stangelandi | reverse complement strand
ATTCCATGGCGTCTCGTACGTCATAAAATCAAGCGTTCCAAACTACGTTTCCGTATCGACGGGGGGTGATATAAAACTCAATGTCGCACGCGACATATATCGTTCGCTACAATAATAAGTGTACCATTTTGAAATCCCGTTGCATTTCATTCTCGACCTTAGTGTAAACTCATTTAGAGGACGAATTTGGTTACTATAGATTATGTTATATTTTTCCTTAGCTTGAGCTATTAAAATGTACTCATAAAATTGTATTTTCTTACTTTTTACATTTTTAATTCAAATTAACCATCACGATAATTCAAATTGGAAATTGAAATGTAATCGTAAACATACCATTTCTTCATGTTAAGTTTTATTTATGTAGCGCTGGTGCAATAATCGTTTTTATTCTATAGAAACTTTTGGAAGTTAAATTATTTAAATGCTTATGATAAATAAATCATGCTGTATACTGCCGGGCTTCAACAAGCCTCATATATCATATTAAGCTCTTTGTGAATTAGTTATTTATATCAATAACATGAAGCACTCGTAGCGCTGACACGGTTGCATATTGCCAGTGATATCTGTACAGTTAAGCATTGCCAGGCGCGGTCGGCACTCAAGTGCCGATGCCGAGTGCTGGCGACGGGTGACCTGAAAGCGTAACCGCTAGTCCTTATCTTCTAGGAGGTCTCAATCTTTCCGAGAACACGTTAATAACCTATCCCGGTTGTTACTATAAAATAATAATGGTAAAATATCATCAAGCTCCTCTAAAACAGTTTAAACACATTCTACGGAAAAATTACCCACCAAAACGATTCCTTGCTAAACTATTAAAGATTATCATGATGAACTTAGCTCTTAGCTTTTCGCAGTAGCCACGAGGAGGTACGTACAACCTTTATCCGTCCATGTCAATGATATAACATTCAGGTTTTGTGATCTCTTTCATACTAAATGATTACACCCGGCACTCCGTTAAGTTCGAGTATATTTTAAAACATTGTTATTAAATTATGAATGATAGATAGTTCATGTATTCGTTTGGTTTAAAAATAATTATAAGGCTGGCAATGTGTCGTTTAATTTGCCTCACCGAAGCTGACAGCTCTGGCCATATAAAAAATGTATCAGCCCACGTCCTCATTTCGTATGATTTTCCTTTAAATTTTCAACATGGCTATAATTATTCTCGACATCCGGCTAAAGGGGTAGCTCGATATAACCCTCACGAAAGACATTCCATACGTTCCATAAAATCCTACATTGCTTTACCTCTACATTCTGAAATTCCCAAAGTATTAGTACATGTATCTATACGTTGATATAATAATTTAGTCACATGAAATCATTCAAATTCCACGAGTGGCTTGGACTTTGCTACGCGTGAAACTTGCTCTGAGTGCCGGTTTTACCTGCCAAGTATTTATATTATTTTAAAAAGAGAGAACCAAAACATCGTGTTGCTGGTACCAGCGCTGAATCTGTCTGCTGGTAACAAGAAAACCTGTAATGTTCAGCTTGATTATTAGCAACGCATAGGACTGCGATGCGAGATGCAGACGGCAAGTAATATTCACATTGCAATATTGAATAATACTTATAGAGTTGTTAGTAATTTTACTTGGTGTAAGTGGGTGTAGAAAGTAATAGTATATGCTGTATCGAAAATATGATATTTTGGTTTCAGTAAAATCCACTTTTTCAATGTCGCATTTGAAAAATTCTAATAAAAAATCAAAATCTCATTGTAATTAAAAATAGCTTTATGCAGTTTAATGTTTAGAGTGTAATGTAAAGCATCCTTGACATTATAAAGGGCCTAATATATTGTTAAGGTCAAGAAGCAAAAGTTCTTTTGCAACTTTACTGCATAAGGATGTAACATAACAATTTGCAAAGTTCGCACTTCATGGAAGTATATGAAAGTCTTGATGGCAGTATGCTAAAACTCTTTGCACATTGACGTGAATTATTTTATGAGAAAATGAATTTAATTATACGGAAATTGTGTGAAATGAACATGCTTATGATGAAAGTGTTTGGTACACGCGAGGGCTAAGTTCAAAAACAGTAACGATCTTGTTATTAATTAGAGTATCGCTCTCCTCCTAATTGAGTTTCACATTCATGTGGGCGTCGAATCATTGAGACCTTTTTGCAGTACAAAGGATATCATTTTCAAGAAGGTCAAATCAAGTCAGTCTTACATGAGTGACTACCATAAAGTTCCCACTATGGGAAACGTTTTAGGCGTTTGATTCTAATTGGTAAAGTTAGGAACGATTTGATAAACTTTATCGGTGGAATTTAGGGCGAGTAAAAACTTGTAACATACGGGCCAGCCAGTGACCGGTGTCAGCGGTGTGAGTATTAGAGTGGAAAATAGCGAAGATCTGTGCGTGTATGTGTCTGTGCACGACTAAAAGTCTACGTAAACTCGATTATGAACAATGTGAAAACGTAATGAAACAATAAAAAACCATAAATGCTCGACATTTTATTTGGAAACATTTACAAGAAACATTTTTTTTCCCATTTTCGAATACCGTCAACAAATTCAAACTCCACACTTTGTATGGGGTAGCCGACAATTGACATTACTCTAGAATAATGTTATTAATACTTTAATTTACAATACTTAGCACCGTTAGAACTAAATAAGACTAGAAAATTTTTTTCGTTACAGAGTTTTCCTATATACAAATGTACATAAACTATTTACAGTTGAATTTCAACACGGCAGCGTTAGTGCTGTCTAGGTGGTCCAACGGGCCGTGAACAAACAACAAACGAGTGGATCAGCTAGTTACGAAGTCGTGATCAAGTTGCGATCGTTCTTAAATGTTTAATACACGGTATTATGTGTTAGACTCCCACGGTCCACACTATTGTTAGCCGCGTCGTGCCAATGAACTGCGAGATTCCAGTTATTGGCGCGCGGAATTGTTCCGCCAACAAGCAGTAATATATGTATTCTGATGGACCGCAGCTTACAATATAACGAACCGTGAAAATAAACTTCGTCATAAAGCCACACACCTGCTTTTTCAGAATTCTTTTATACATTACTCAAACAGAAAGCAGCGGCCAAAATGGATGTTACATATACGTTTCATATTTTCATACAATAAAAATTACTTTAACCTTTCAATTAATCTACCTACCTTAACAACAGACACACAAGCGAATATAAACTTAATTCTATTTACACAACACTCATAATAGTTTGCCTCATTTCTGATATTCAATTCTTCTTTATGTAACATTTTACAATAGTACGATCACTTAATGTATGCATTCATAATTTTAAAACGATTTTACATTATGCTTCCATCACAAAGAAATAAATTTTTTGATATGCGCATATAAATTTATATTAAATATTTTGTAGAACAAAATAAATACACCATCACATCAATAAATAGTGATGTATTTTACTATTATTATAACAGAATATCATATATACAATATTAGATAGTGTTAAATGGTGGACCGTGAACATGTATTTGGACCGTGAACATTTAACTCTGGTACTAGTGGCTATATAGTATTAGGTGACCTTTGTTACGACCATAATGATCGTTATATCGTGAATCGATGACAGCACTATATAGTCTGAAACAATGTTTCGGCGTCTGTCTAGCTGTCTGTCTGTCCCAAGAGTTCTATACAAGGATTTAATACACATTTTATCAATGCCTACTTTGATTATGAATCGTTTCAAATTATACAGTAAATATAGGTAGTTAAAATTGGCCAGGTTATGTCGAAAAATGTTAATTAAATTCAAAAACGTCGATCAGACTAGGAATATTTCTTGAGTGCTACACTTAAACCGTTAAAGCTAATGTATATGAGAAAAAAAATTGTACATACGAGTATATTATTCTTCAGATGTAAGGCATTCTCAAAAACTTCGCGACAGTACAATAGGTCTATATTTTTTGTTAAATTCGAACTTGCAAGGAAAATTTTCACGAGAACACAAAATATGCAGTACATTTGTATATCATAATTAAAATATAAAAGTTACTGGATATTAAAAAAAATTATTCAAGATTATTGGGCCTTCTTACGTCCAATCAAAAAGTGATGCTTATTTAAGCAGGAAGAAAATAAACAATAACACAATCACTGCTATAATTCAAACTAAAATATTTTAATGTCTTATGTATATTAAAATAAAATTATGTCATAAATTAAAATATCCAATAGATAGCGTCCCTCACGCTAACCCGAGCTGAAGTGCAGAAGTCAGGTGTCTGTATTGCTTTAACAACAAAAGTCAAGAAATGTGCATACAGACTGGCCTGTGTACAGTAGTCAGCGAGCGTCGCGGCTGAGCCGGAGGTTGTGGATTCGATTCCCACGCAATGCAAATATTTGTATGACGAGCATGAAGGTTTTGTTTGGGTGTAAAAATATATACTTATGTATATATAAAAATGTATGTATTATAGATGTAATTATATCAGTCATGTGACCAGCATAACACAATTTCTACCTAATCTGGAATAAGATCATGACGAGAAGTGAAAGGAAACATTGATAAAAAATAGCTGTGGCGATGTAATTTTTTTCTACCTCCGTTTGTTTATTTCGGTTTAGACAATACGGCATCAAATGTCGAGCAACAGTGCGACAAACAGATAAATGATTCAAATATCGTGTATGCTCGACAAATGATCGAGTGGTGGTGTAACTCGAGTGGAATAAAGACTCGGCCAACACTGAGCGGCTATCATCAAATAGCTAGTTGATTAGCAATTTGTTCGTAATTTTTCTGATTATTCCCTGATGTTCTTTCCTTTCCTCTTCGAAAACATCGTATTAGTAACACGAGAAGGTATATCTAAAGATGGTGATTTAATAGATATCATAATTTCATTTTGTGTAACAAAAAAGAATGTTTGTGTGTTCTTTGTTTGAATACATTCAATTATTATATGATATGATTTTATATTTAGTCCGGCATACGATTTTATGAAAACTACATCTTCAATATTATCTGATTTCAATTGATAAACAATCAGTGTAACTTTTTCACTGAAAATCAAAAACACAAAATCTTTAGTAGAATGAAAAAAGAGTTTGTGTGCGTGCCCTAAAGAGCTATGAAATAATAATGGTTCGGTCTAAATCGCTGTAATTCGGCCGTGAACTAAATGGTTCAATTTACACGGAACCACGTAGGAAGGGACGCTAACTATAGATAAATGTTGTCGTTCGGTTTAACGACACGTCGCGTGTGGTCGCGAGGAGTCTGCAGGTGCTGAAGCAGCGGAGAATAGAGCGACAGCGGCATTAGTTTGGAACGTGGAATTGCTATTTCATTACTTAACTTTATTATTGGGTTAGTTTAGTTAGCTGAGTGCGCATCGTCACCCGCTTAGTAAAGTCGCTATAGGACGCTAATTTTCATATGTCATACGATGAATACTTTTTAACTTTTATGGATTTAATTCATATTTGAATCGACGTGTATATGAAATTTTTTCGTAAAGATTTATAAAAATAAAAATTAGTAAATTAAGTACGCTTTGATATAACCGCTTATGATCCCGCTCATTTCGGAGCTCCGCCTCAAGAAACACTTGGAATATTCCCAAAGACCGTCCCTACGATTCTCCGTATCAATCATAGCTTTCCAAACATTTGCTCCCATTCGTTACATTTGAGAAACGTATGCTAATACTCAAATCAAATAATATTTTCGTCCACAAACAACGTTTTTAGGATTTTTTTAGTTCAAAAATAACTACTTACAAATTAGAGTTAGTTTCTATTTAGCTTTTGGTGAACACTTTTGTCTGCATCGCGCGCTAGTACATAATATATTATATCAAATGTTGTTTTAATGTTAAAGTATAATTTAGCCGTCGTTAAAATTTTAACACAATTTTCATAACTTTCATACATTGTCTTCTGAGATTGGGATTTGTTTCACTTTTAATGATCATTCAGAGTTTACATTTCATCATCGTTCATTATTCATAGATTGAATTTCATTAAATCAAGGTATTATGTATATCATCACATCAAAATGAACAAATTATTACGTACGTTCTGCATACAGTTATTGCAGATGGACAAATCTGCATATCTTCTAATAACGGTCTCTCAAGTCTATGAAGTGTTCTATTATTATGGTACATTTTGGCTATTTTTGAAGTTGAAAAAGTTGAAACCATTTAGTTTTGGACTCAGATATCTTAATGTTTTGTTCACCTTCAGAATATTTACGTACATATATATTTTTCAGTAGGTATTCTATATATAAAGACCGAATTGTGATCAAAATATATAAGTATAAACTTTTATGTCTTTATATAGTTTATCTGCCGTCTGATTACCATAACACAGCCACTGTTTAAGCGCCTACTTGGGAATTAGATTACCGAATGTGGAATTATCCCAGGATTATACTCATAAGATCCTTGTTATCTATGAAAAACTCGTACAATGTACGTTACAATGGTATGAAGCAACACAATAATAAAATATCGGACATAAAACTGCTTACGGCACTAAACCAAGCCGGATATGACGTCACAGGCAACGAGGACGTTTTATTGCAGAGTGGAACATTTGTTTCAACATTGGAAGGTATTTAATTGCATTCTTGCAGCAATGTGCAATGTGTTCTGAATGGACGGCGCACGTCAAACTGCAATGACACTTATGTTTTATGAGTCCAGCAGTAAAACGGTAATTTCACGTAAAAATCAAAACGTCGACGCATTTTGAGAAGCTTTGTGACGTATTGTGTGGCGCTTATATGATGACTGGGTAATTAATATTAGATTAAAATATGAATTGAGTATTTACCAACGCTAATACAATTATTTTTTAAAATGTTGAATTTTGTAACATCATGTCATCTTTAAAGCAATGTTCATGATTTATCACATCGTATTTAAAGCAAGAAGAAGAAATCTTTCTCATGCTGAGAGGAGACCCGCGTCCAGCAGTGGAACTTTCAATTGATTGTTAATGATGATGATGATTATTTTAAGCAAATTTGAATATTTTTCTAAGTTGTAGTATTAAGAATCCTATGCACAGGGTCCTTAGCGGGTGATACAATTTAGCCCTCGTGAATTCAGTGAAGGCTCGGATTTAAAACTTCTGTTCCCTTGAAAGATGGACTATTTACTCATGTATCTGAGCTTAGGAATGAATTCTTAAAATGATTTATTTCAAAATGTTTGAATAAAGTATATATGGATTAAAATAAATAATTGAATTGACACATGAAATTTACTTTGAAAAACTACATAATACTACATTTTGATATTTCAGAGCAAGATGATATTCTTATAAAAGCTTAGTTAGTAACGGACAGCTAATGGTGCCTTTATAGAGAAACTGAAATTATAGGACAGTGGGGTCCTATATGCTACGAAAATGTAAGATAATACCATTTCGGGTTTATTTTTTATATAACCGGCTACGTATAACCAAATGTTTTGTGCCTTCGAAACACAAAACATTTCTATTTAATTAACGGCAAGTATTTATTTTATCCTTAACACTTATATGAAGGAGTAGCTGGTGAATATTATATCAGCTTCTCTATAAACACACCCAAGATAGAACGCCAATGTAATACATGTTGAATAAATTGAATTACATTTGTATGCATACACCAAGTGAAAGTTACCTTTAAACAAAACAAAAGCTCACGTAAAGGGGAAGCCTCACTTACGGACATAGTTATTAACGTTAATTGGTACACAAAAGTTAGTAAGAATATTTACAATAGTTCCTTAAACTATTAAAGGAACACAGTAAGTACACGCTAAGAGCTATTTACAAAGGAGGGTAGTGACTGCGTGATGACTGAAGTTCAAGGCTTGAACGATTGGAGATAAGGTACGTTTAGAATCATCTTTTATTATGTTTTAAGGTGAATATCAAATTCATTACAATTTAAATTCAATTTTATTAATATTCATAAAGCACATCCAGTAAATAGCCTAGCGGTTTTCAATTTAGCTTCCACACCAGAGATGCTGCTTTCAAAACATCGCACGCAGTTCTTTATTCACATTGTGTTTTAAACATTAAATATTACTTCCTGTAACTTTGTAGAAACCTGAGTGCCTGAAGGTATCCGAAGTCTACCAGCCCGCACTTAGCCAGCGTGGTAGACTATGACATGATCGTCCTCGTCCTGAGAGGAGACCCGTGCTCACAGTGGAGAGACGAAGGGTCGATAATGAATGTCCATAAATATGATTGTCCAACAGATGTTAATGTAAGTGAGACGTATAAATTATTAACTACATATGGCATGTTTTAAAAAATTATTAGTATAATATTAAAATACTGATTGCAGTATGACTAAGTAAAAGGAGAACATGTATACAATTTTATATTTCAATTTAAAAAAAGTAAGTATTTTGTAACGAATACATAAACATGATGTACTTTCTTTCATAAACAAAAACTTAAATTGCATTTCTAAAGTTATATTCCAGTATAATATAAACACACAATAAAAAAACGGAATGTAATGTTTACTATCATAAACTTTTTTCCAACTCTGTAGTATTATTCCATTACCATTTGCAATATTTACAAAATTCGGACGCCAGATTAACAACTACCGTATGCAAATACTGAAATTCAATTTATGCGAACACACACATAGCACTTCTTCGTGTACATGACTATTCAATACACGAACCATTAATTAATTTTATTTTTTCTTGCAATCAACATTGGAAACCAAATAGAATTGAATACAAAAGATATAAGATAACAGTAATCAAAATAAATCCTATGCTAAATATTATATTCAAAATGGGACTGTAGTGTGTTAAATTATATGTATGTATGTAATATATCTGTGGAAAATATTTATAAAGGTAAATGTGAAGCGATTATCGAATATAATTATTTCCAATGTATTTATACATCAGTCATCACGTCACTAATGAAATATTCTAGAATACTCTATATACAATACTTCTGCCACGAATATAAAATTACGACAGCAAAATCAGTATGCTATCTATGATGATGACGTTACGCCAGGCCAAATGCTCACTCGCTGATTTCAACGCTGTATCCCAAATATTCTATCTGCAACGAAGCAAACAAATGGCAACGCATGTAAGCCTTGAAGTCTGATACACTCATTACTCGAAAGCTCGGCACTGTTCTCGTGTTCCATGTGACGTCATTGTGTTCTTTGTGGCGTTACAATCCGACGTGACTACATCGACTCAGTGAGCCGTGAATGCTATGAACAATGTATTAACGCATTAACGCCTTAACGCCTTCTTGCATTAAAGCAGTGTCTATTTATCTAGTTGTCGTCACGAAACTAACATAATTCAGTCCTGCATTGTGTATAATAATATTCACGTCAAAGTCGACATACACTTGCGCCGCGCCCTTCCATCACTGTCTCTTCAAACAGATCTATGCAATTGCCACCAAGAATAAAATATTCCAGTAACTTTCAATATACAGCTCTTCTCCAATTGTTGAAATGTTTAGACAAAATCGTGTCGAAGTCAAAGATCTGCTGAAGCGAGCTGAGACGTTATGACACAATGAGTCGATTTGCCGTTCTATCAAATACCTATTGATACTTGAAAAACAGTCGTTTATTTCCCATTACCGGTGATTATGTTCTAACAGTAGTTTTCTATTCTATATACAGCTCTCCTGCACTCGATGTGAGGTCGTGACGACCTCGGGTCGCAGCCGGTGCGCCGTGAGTGACGACGTCACGCCCGTCGCAGAGCTCGGACTGCAAGCATTCACGCCCTTGTTCGCCCGCCCTAAGCTATGGTATGACTGGAAAGAAACGTGGCTATTAGGCTGGTACATTAAAAAGTCAATAATAGTTTCTGAAGAAATATCTTAAATGTGAGTTATCATTGCAAAATAATTACAACAAATAACATTTTATAGATAGCTTAGAACTGTTTAAAAGAGTGAATGTGAATATGTAGTATTTCTGTATATATAAACATCAAATACACAACATAAGACCTACCAGACATGGTTTTGATATATCTTTTTATTTCTATTTTATTACATTGCTCAACTAGAAGTTATTATTTTTATCTACACTTTTTATTGCTATTCTGGTAGTTTTCTGTAGACGAATAAGTGTTACTTTGTTTCTCATTTTAGATGTCAGTTGCTAGATGCTAAGGTTGCGAGAGCACAGGAATGCACTTTAAGACGAACGGTCGGACGATCTGAACATATTTACTGTTCCCACACAAAGTACTCACTTAACTTAATTGCGAAATAAATTTATATATTCATCTCATTATTAAATAAATTCGAAACAATTTGTTTATCCTTTACCTTCCTTTTTTATTAATAAAGTGTAAAATATTTAAAACAATTTGCTAAATACCGCGAACAAAGAACTAAATTTATAGGAACGTCTTCAATCGTGTCACAGTAATATGAACATGCAGTATTATACGATAAAATATTTAGAGCTATTTGGACTAAATTTTATTTTTTTTATCACTTTCATATTATAGCACAATACGGTTCGAAATATGTTTTATTGCTCAATATCGGAACCTACTCGTACTACAGATCATTGAATTTTATAGTAATTAAAAGGGAAACCGAATATAGTAAGCAATATGTCCATATTTTTTCTAGACAATAAGGAATTTCCATCGCAACTAAGAAATACTTATTGCTTCTTCAGCAATACAAATTATAGCACAAAACATATGATTTTAAATCGACACAAGTTCTGATGACATCTAGTAATGGAAGTTGAATGCGTCTTTCAAATTATAAAAATAGTCATGTAACTTTCCACCAGGTGGAAAGTACCGTAAGTAACGTAATGTAAGTAACGTAACGTAAGTTAAGTAACGTAAGTAACGTAACGTAAGTAACGTAACGTAAGTAACGTAACGTAACGTAAGTAACGTAACGTAACGTAACGTAAGTAACGTAACGTAAGTAACGTAACGTAACGTAACGTAAGTAACGTAACGTAAGTAACGTAAC
>DVPR01001378.1:0-11004 GCA_018239345.1 Oxynetra stangelandi | reverse complement strand
CCTCAAAGAACAAGACCTTCTTCATTATTCTCTCCAGAGAATGCAACAACTCCAACGGCAGCCGCTGCAGCGGCTCCAAGGAGAACACAGCCACCTCCTCAGAGACCTAGACCAGAACCGAGACCGGAAGCAAGGCCGACACCTACTCCCGCACCTCAACAAGTACCTATACAAGCTACCCAGGAGCCGAGGCCGGTCAGTCCGCACAAAAAGAGACCAGATCCCTCGGCAGCTATCAGAGAAATGCAACCACCGACTATCCTATCACCATTTTCCTCCCCGAAAGAGCAACCCAAACAGAGACAAAGGGCGCCGTCCAATTCGGAACCAGAATTAGTCCCGGTCGTGAAGAAGTTGGACGAAACGCCGGGATATGAGAATGTTATAAGAGATTCTCAACGCGGTAACGCAATCAAAACTCGAACACAAGAGCAAAGAAAGCCGGAAGTGGTGAGAGCTTTGAATGGCATTGAGACTGATCCGACTCTTGTATCAAATCTACTTAAGGAAAGTCTAGCAAAACCAGCGCCTATAACGGTGGCAACAGAAAAGAAATCTCCGGTCGAAATCAAAAGAGAACCGCCAATAGAACCACCTCAACCGCCCCCACCTCAGCCAGAACCCTTGCCTCCACAACCGGTCAAAAACGAGGAGGAGTCGGACCATAAACATAAAAAGGAGAAGAAGAAAAAAGATAAACACAAACACAAAGATCGCGACAAGTCGAAAGAGGAGCGAAAGAAACATAAAAAGGATAAGGAAAGAAAGAAAGACGAACAACCACCTCCCGCTCCCGCTCCGGTGGAAATATCCGCTTCCGACGGCCCGTTACGAATAACAATTCCGAAGGAAAAACTATCGACGAGCCCCGGATTGAAAATAAAGATACCCAAGGAGAGGCTCGCCGCGCCCCCGCCCCCGCCGCAACCGCCCGGTCTCAAGATCAAGATATCGAAGGAGGTGTTGGAGACGTCGAGGAAGCGGCCCGGGGTCGCGGAGCCCGGGCCCCCGCAGAAGATGCCCCGCCAGAACGGAGCACCCCACCACAAGGTAGGCAATTGGAATATACCACCCCCCTATAGCCGGCCGCCGTTGCCGTTTTACATGGTGCCCCCGCCGCCGTACTTCTACCGGATGGGGATGGACGGCTACTACTACGGCGCGCCCATGTACCCGCCGCCGCAGCCGCACGCGCAGCCGCCGCTGCCCGCCATGCCGCCGCCGCCCGTGCCGCCGCCGCAGCCCGAGTAGCTCCGCCGCCGCCCCGCAGCCGCCCGGCCACCGCCCTGTCGCCGCTGCTTAGTTAAGAAGTGTAACTTTCAAACTGTGCTCATTCATATAGATCATATTTCATGTAGGCGGTTCGCGACTTTTTTGGCCCCCGCTTTGTTATATTTCTTATCTTTATTGGATCCCTTCAAGATAGGATCGTCGTTAATAATACTAAAATCGTCATTCGTCCCACCGGCCTCGCATTACATTTTCACTGTAAAACATCATTATAAACAACGGTGTTTATTTACACTTCTTAACTTATTATATATTTCTATTTTTAAGGTCATAAATGTGGTTCTAAGATCAAAGCTTATTTAACAGTTGTATATATCATTAAAGAAAAAATCTCTAAAACTAACTCTAAACTATATGGATTCGAGAGAAAATGGATTCGTTGCCAAATAGTTAAATATTCATTATAAATTTGTAATGATTATATTATTATATATCATTATAATTTTATTATGAAATATCGAAATTTGTGACATCGATATAGTTGTTTAGAAAATTTCGATAGCGTGATTCAGGCGATCGGTTTGTAACGCCATCTACTGTGCGATTGTGGAAGCGTGTCAAACTATCAAAATATTTTATCTTCAAAGATGTAACTTTATTTACAACAGTTCAATCAACACGACTGCTAGTTGTTTAAAGGAAAATCGAAGATGGTATATTTATACATAAGATATAATTATATTTTACTAGAAATATTTTAATATACAAGCATTACATGATATTAATATGTATATAATGAAATAGCTGATTTATATTTGACATTAATTTGTTTGAAAGCAACAAGATTACTCATACAGAAATTATTAATGATGTTTCTTTTTTATCCATTTAATATTACTGTTTTGGGTCAATCATCTTTATTATTAAATCAAATTAATTTAATTTTTTTAAACTTTGATACTTGTTCAATGGACATTTACTGTATGTCCATCAGTACGAAGTGACTGTAAGCCACAGAGGAATAATTGAAAAAAAAAATAACTCAATTGAGCTATATTGGAATGTTATTCTCTTTTGTTTTAACATATAATATATAATGTGTTATTAAAGGAGAACTTATTAAAACCGAGGATCTAACGAATATTTTCAAATCAAAATACATTTATTTTAAAGCAATTTTTTTGATTCAGCGACATTTTATTTTTAATATATTTGTGTATAGTACTAGAATTTAAAATGATTGGACATCTCTATTTATTGCCTCAATACATGAGGTATTACATTTTATAAAATTTTGTTGCCAGCATCTGGTTGCTTCGGAACAAGATTATATTTTTATTTACCATTCCATTCACATTCCTACTGTTATTATCTAATGTATATAAATATAAAAGTAGCATATTTTAAAATTATATTTACAATATCTCACGTTATTTATAAAAGTTTTCTCTAATGTACAAATTTTTATTATACAAGCTTTTTAAATATACATATTCGTTATGTATAATAAAATATAACCTTATTCTATAAGAAAAATCATATACTATTCTATATTTAGGATGATATAAATGTCGTGTGCTTTTTAAATGGTTGCAATGTATTGTTGTCTCGTTGTCATTTATACATTACAGTATTTTTTAAATCTATATTACGCAGTGAACCGTAAACGACGTTTTGAAAATTTACACGGTTAGAAGTTTTTGTAACATGTACAATTGGCGTATTTAAAGAAATATATAAAAAATATACATATACTTATGAATCGTTAATGCAGGTGCGTAGGCAAATTTGTAATTATAAAAAGAAAACTTGGTAAAACTGAGGACTTATTAAAAAATTTGAGATGTAAATTATACATTTGTTTTAAAGAACAATTTTTGACAAAAAGGACAGGTATTATTATACTTGTGTATACAATATAATTAAAAACGATATCGTGACTATACGGGCACAAAAATATAGAGTAAAAAAAAATATTCAAATTTATGTATAGAAAAAAACAAATTGTCTTTTAAGTTGCAGAAATGCAGACATTTTATTTTATAGGCAAGTATATATCACCAGATGGCTTTCGTAGTCAATAATAATTTGTATAATAATAATAATAATTAATATAAATAATATTATACGCGTCAATACCTATACATGTGTGCGTGGGTGTTTTGAAGTATTATATATTGTGTTTACTACGATATATCGACATGCATCGAACGTAGGCTTGCCAGCCTGGATGCAGGCGGCACGTCGGCCCGACCAGGTTGATTGTGCTCAAAGGGGCTTCTGCATGTCTTAATATCATAGTATATTTTTTATCTCTGACAAATTGTATGTATATAAATAGATATTCGCTTATAGTAGCGGTCGTTTGATGTGAGCGAGAGACTGGCGTTTGTACTTACCCACCAGCGGCAGATGGTTGGACGCGTCCGACCGCCGGCTGGACCTGTCCATGTCGGTGTGACATTGGGTCTACTACTAAAAATTGTGATGTGGTCTGTAGTCCATACGTTTGAGACTTGAGAGTACTTTTGATGTCATTATCATATTTGAGCATGTTGTCCTCACTATTAGCTTGTCCAATGTACTGATGTAGAGGGGAATGCTTTATACATTGCCTTTGTTAAGAATTATACATTGTTGGAGGGTATGTTTTGTACATTGCTTTATTTGTACTACATAATAGAATATCATTAAGTGAGTAGGATATCGTCCGCAAACAGGAAATTAACATATGTATAAATAATTTTTTTAAGATTATTAACATGTTACATCTTCCTTCGGTCGGTTAAATTTTAAAGTTTCCACTCCATACAAACTACTCTGTTTCAGTATACAGGAATCATTAAGTTCATATATTTAAATGTTTAATATGTGTATATATCTAAATACATATTTGAGTTTTCCTTTTCGTAATCACAACAGCACCCACGGGGCCACCAGCAGACCATATTACCATGTAAGCTTTAATTTATTTTATGATTTTCATATGAATATTTAGTTTTTAACTTTATTGTTACATTGAAACGTACGTTCGACATGTTCGTTTATTGTCGTTGGCGGCGCGTGAAAGTTTATTTGAATTAAGTTTCTTAGTGTATTGCTCAAAAATTGTGTGTATAAAAAATACAGGGTGTTTAATATCTTGTTCCTTCAATTAAGACATTTTATCGGCGTCAAAAAGCGAGTAGTGATTTAAGGGTGAAATATTTGGCTACATGTGCGGGGTGGAACCGTTGAGACCATAGTGTAATAGCATAAGCTGTAATGGCGCAATACAGGATTCGTAAGGAAAACGTTGTAACTACTCGGAAAGTTCAATGGATTATCGACTTTATCGCTTCGGTCATTAGGTTCCAAATGTATCTATTAGAATAGTTAGTGGCTTTCAGGGCTATGCTCAGTTATGTTATGTTTGATCACATCTCGCTTATTCGCTGGCTCTAGAATATTTACTCTGTTACAATTGGAATGATCGTAGCCAATGTGGAGTGATCTAAAGATGGGTCTCGCTGTACAAAAGAATTTGAAAGAGATACTTTAAATTTACCCTTATGTTAGGTTATGTAGAATATATAATAATTATTAATTAGTAGTTATGTTGATAAGATCAAATGTAATTATGTTGTGCATATATTTTTTCCTTAGTAAATTTTCTAGACAATATAATAAAAACAAATATACATACATATATTTATTTTGTTACATCTCACGAACAAAACGTTCATGTATTGTAGTGGCCTAATTAATAAACAAACAAAGGGCACTTTCTATTTTATAAAAAAAAAAATTTCGTTACATATAAATTTTAATGAATAAAATCTCGACGTTTTTTAAATTTCGGTTATAAATAAATTTTGAGTGAAAATTGTTGAGTGATGAGTGGTGGGTTTGTTTTCTAATCGTGTCGAGTAGTGGTGCCATTGTCGTTACCATTTCACTTTAGAATTTTTAATTTTAAAAAAGTTGTATATATTTATATATGTATGTGCTAGTTCGTTTATTTTATGACAGATTTTTTGTGGTCGTTCAGGAAAGTACTTAAATTTTATTATTTTTTTTTAAAGTCGAGTTCCACTTGTAGATATTCCTTATTATCCTTTGACGAACTCATGGCAATTGTTGATAGTTTTATGGGTGGTTTAAGTGCTATGGGGATTTTATATGTTTTTCATTTGCTTTGTTCATAGTTTGACGATGTATAAACAAATTGGTTGTATTTCTCCTTCGGTATCAATTTTTTGATTATTAATAGTAGCAATATCTACAAGTGAAACTGTTTTTTTTATATATAGTTATATCATCTGTTATCGGTTTAACTAAATTGTTGAAATATATATAATTCAGTTATAATTTTAGGGATACATTGTTTATTTTTTCATTGTAAATTTTATAGTTAAACCATGAGATTATTATCACGAATTTCATAATTAACGTTTAGTTATTATTAATATAGTTGTAAATAGTGTAGATTAGTCGAAACAATTTATACCCATACTGTTCTATGTGTATTTTGTTCCCGTAAGTATATTGGAATCTGAACTATTTTTCAAAACCATTAAATTATCACATTGTGCAAATTACATTTGTATTTTATTTATTTACATTGTCCTTTATTTTTTATAAGCGAGTGTTTGTGTGTGTGTGTGTGTGTGTGTGTGTCTGTCTGTGTGGGTTTATTTCTTGTTGGTTTTGTTTTTTAATATCATTGAATAGTCATCACCATGAACTCCTAGAAGTAACTCTCCGTGTATG
Organism: Oxynetra stangelandi; assembly: GCA_018239345.1. Taxonomy (NCBI): domain Eukaryota; kingdom Metazoa; phylum Arthropoda; class Insecta; order Lepidoptera; family Hesperiidae; genus Oxynetra; species Oxynetra stangelandi. The sequence goes on along the minus strand of DVPR01001378.1, from coordinate 5,022 downwards.
TACAGTTGAGAAATAAGATTTTACTTAGGTTATAAGCAATACAGTTGATACTCACAACTTTTGTTGCGAAATCTTTTCTTTTAATCATATACTGTAAATAAAGGTGCGAACTGCGTAGAGTTCAAAGCTATTAGTTATTTGTCTGATATTCAAATTACTTTGGTAACTGATACAAAGAATAATGTTGTTATACGTGTATGTTACGCTAACATGTGGTTAATATTGCGTTGTATTAAGTGAATATTATATTCCTATTGTCTTAGTGTATAAGTTAGAACACAGTTTAATTATACAAATGTATAATATATAATATTTGAATTGTTTGTAAATTTATAGTGTTTAATAAATACAATGTACATCAATGTCCAATTTTAAGAAATATGTATAAAATGTTATATATTTGATTGCTGAAAATGTTTTAAATAAAATGTGTTGCGCAGTTGATGTGCGTTCATATTGTGCAAACGCCAGTGTATATTTGGCAGTGTTCAAATGCTTTATGATTTTCATACTCATACTCGGATACTTGTTAATAAAGGGGACTTGATAATCACATGTCCATAAAGCATACAAATAATTGTGATACATGTTATATGTATTATGCAACTGTTGGTTGCTGTCGTGTGAAAGCCCGAGTAATTGTTTGCTGGTTCCATAACACAGTAAAGATTGTAATATGTATGTATATGTTTAATTATAAGTATGTCAATGTGTGCGTTTTAGAATTAAGATATCTAAGAAATCTCAATTTTGTAAAGGGTCTTAAGAAATTGCCACTCGGCTTACTTATACACGTTCTTCTTGTGTGTGTATTAATCTAACATGGTTGCATGTGTGTATCTAGCTTAACACCGTTTTTATTTTGACTACAAGGTTTATATGGCACCAATCTGTTTTATTCTATTATATTATATGTATATATATTTTATTATTGTTTGGCTGTTATATTTTATACTGCTTTATATTGTTTTTCTTTTTTGTGATTTGTTATCTGTGTTGATCGGTTTGTGCACTGTCCATCGGGCGGAGACCGTACACGAACGCTTTGGAACGGAAGTGTGAGTGGATAGTGCATGGACCACTTGATGAAAATATTGTTTTTTTTCTGTGATTGTGTAAAATGTATAACAGCTAAATGATAGCTTGCGCGCAGCTGTGTATATCGTGTCCTGTGGGGCTCTATCCAATGTGTAGATTAAAAGAAATCCCGTTCAAAACTAACTATTAATCTGGAGCTGGGTTTCAAAAGATGGGTTGCAATTTTTGTTCATCACATAATCCGCTGGGTACTCCTCGCTTCTGACAAACCTCTGGTGGCGGGTGGAATCGCACGGACATCTGGCCGCTGTATTACTAAAGTTTCTTAGTAACACAAGACGGTCCGACATCCAAAACTGTACAAAAAACGCGCGGCGGTGGTTAAATCAGTGAATAACATGTAAAGATTTGATCTTTCGAGTCGGATTTTTTTTTCTTTTTCTCGTTAAAAATCTTTGATAGACCCCGCCTAGCGTGAGCCCTTGCAGCCTCATTAGGAACGACGACACACGGCTGCGCGCTCTCAACGTCGATCGTATTGCAGGTCGCCGACCATACGCTTGGCAACGGGCACCCCAAGTGACGTCACTGCCGCCCCGTGAGCGCTACGTGTGTCGACGTTCCTCGAACACCAAACGGACCTCACTAGTGTAGTGTACAACGGCTGATGCCGGTTTCTCTCCTTTGATTTTTTTTTTTTTTTAGTTGTATTTCATTTACACTATCACCCCGGCGGTGGCGAAAGGTCCGACATTGGTTCACTTAAGGCAGACACGGATAAGATGAGTCAAGTGGTGATGTCGCTGTTGAGTCCGCTCTGGTATTTCAAAGATTCGCGGCCAACGGTCGGCGGTTGGTGTGTGGCAATTGTTTTTTCGCCGTTTTAAGAAATTAATGTCGACCTTGAAAATTACTTTTGTATGTTGATTTGGAGATTATTATAATTTTTTTAAATTTAATTTATTTCATCAAAATTAAAAAAAAAATGTCACAGACTTGAAGCGGTACAGTCGCTTATGTTAGTGTGTTTATCACTGTCGATATATATATTATTTCTGTCGACCAAAGGACAAGAGATGACAATGCGTCTGTGAACTATTAGCGGTTGGGTTTTTCTTTCAATTTGGCCGCTTCGCGGACCGCCCGGCTACATATTGTCTTTTGACAGCTGTCATCTGTGTGTTTTGAATTTTTTTTGGTGGTTTTGCCGCCGTTGTAGGATGAAAAAAAAGAACTGTTTTGTGTAAGGTTGGAAATTATAACGATTCATTAACATAATTTTATTGGAATAGAGAGAAAAAAAGATTGTTCTCGCTTAAAATAATCACTGAATCATATTACAAAAGTGTTGTGAGTCGCGCGCTACGCCGGCCACGTCAGCCTGGCTTGCTTGCAACATGGCGGACGCAGTGGCGCTTGGGCACCTTGTTATTATAATTTTTTTATCTTAACTTTTTTTAACTCGGACCCGACTCTTTTCACCACTGCAATGGAAAGTTTTAACCGTTCAGTTTGCAATGTTTAGTTTTCATTAACAGTTCAATGTTGTTAACTTTGTATTTGATGGTGTTTATATTTTCGTCCATTTCAATGGTTTGTATAATAATTGCTGTATAGAGTTGTCGACCTGCATTGCGTAATTTTGTTTCAGTGTAAATCTGTGTAAGGCGTACTTACTTTGCAACAAATTGAGGGTTACATAATATCCTTGTTTACTCTGTTTATTTTTTTTTAAATACTGTCTATTGATTGGTCGAGACTAAAATTGAATTTATGTATGAATATTTTTATAAATACATACCCTGTCGTACAGGTTGCAAATTGTTGCCGTATACAGTACTTAATTATATTTTGTCTCTTTCTATTATAAATGTATAAATAATGTCGTCGTGTGGTGAATTATCGAGTCGACGGAGAGGTAAAAAAAATAAAATGAAAAAAAACAACCTTATCGTAATGCTATCTTTATTGTATATAGATACAAAATCGAGACTTAGTAGTTAAAATTGTAAATAATATATTATTAATTGATTACTGTATGTATAATATTCGTAGCGGCGGAATTAAATATGTAGTGATGTGAAATTTATTATTTTCGTGTCGATATTATTATTATTATTATCATTGTCATTATTATCGTTCGAACAACGACCGATACCCGTGTACCCGCTTTGCCGACGGTTTACAATTGCTTAGTTCATTACGTTTGTTGATTATAATGAAAATGATCATTGCAATGATGTGTCTGCGTATAATCGGCGACGGATTTTAAAATGTCTGTCCTGTACATCACTTCTTTTTTTTTTAACTCGTTTGAATTTTAAAAGTTTTCTTTTTTTCTTGATCCTTCATTACCGGCCGGTTAAGTAGGTGCCTGTGTTGTGTCAATAAAGTGTTTTGTATAAGTTATTCGGACGTAGTGAAGTAATTCAGTCGATCGGTTTTTTTTTCTATTACTTTACGTCCGCAATATTGTCAAAAAATAAACTAACACGCAGCATCCAATATTATATATTTGTTCATTCGTGGTGCTCCCGTTGCGTTCATTGAATATACAATGTTTGGTTAGTTATGTCTCCTTCCTTGGTAATGTTTTTTCATATTTTTGTTTAATTAAAAACGTTAACATTAGGATAAACGTTATCGTGATTCAAATTTCGTGTAACTATTATGTGGTATTCCTGACGATTAGTGCGATATATATATATATATTTTTCTATATCGAATGTGTGATGTTAATATTGAACAGCATTTATAGCTTAGATACAAGTAGCTTAATGAAAGCTTGATGAGAACATTGACGATGGTGATTTGAGTTGTCGAAGCGTTGCGTCATTGTGACGTGTTCGCGTATGGGAGCGCTCGTGACATGTTAGCGGTTATGAGTGTCCGTGACATGTTAGTGGTTATGAATGCCCGTGACATGTTAGTAGTTATGAATGCCCGTGACATGTTAGCGGGTATGAGTGCCGTGACATGTTAGTGGTTATGAATGCCCGTGACATGTTAGTGGTTATGAGTGCTCGTGACATGTTAGCGGTTATGAGTGCCCGTGACATGTTAACGGTTATGAGTGCCCGTGACATGTTCGCGTTTACGAGCGCGCGTAACATATTCATGTTTTTTAACGTGTATAACATGTTCGTGGTTATGGGCGTCAGTGACATGTGTTCGTGTGCATGTGCGCCAATTTTGATAACTTACACACATGGGACATTTTGATCGAGTACCAAATTGTAAAATTTAATACATAAGAGAATCTATTTTAAGTAGTCATGTGAGATTAAGATTTTGATAATTTTAATTTTTGTTTCTTTTTTTTTGTGTAAATTTAATTATTACGTAATTGTAAATAATTCGCCAAGGCAAAATTTTGTAGCTTGGCGAGTTAGTAGTGCGATCGTTGGACTCGTGCCGAGACGACGTGTTCGCCCGGCGCGGCTGGGATTAGTTTAAGTAGCTTTTTTAAATCTACATATATACAATATGTTATGTATCTATGTATAATATTATTGATTTTCTGTTATATCTCGTTAACGAGTTTTTAGCGATTTCCATAATGAAAACAGTGAGTACAAAAAAAAATAACTGAAATTGAAAACAATATTTATTATATGAGATTTAGTATGATTATATCTATTACCATCCTCCACCGGGACAGTTTAACCTAACACTTGCCAAATCTAACCTGATAGTAGCTGACTCGATGGATACAAGTGATGATTGTATTGTTTTAAATAGTAAAACTAAAGCAATACTGCAGTTCAGACTATGCAATGATCTTTGTTGCCGAGTCGAGCTAGAGAGAGAAAGAGTGATAGACAGAGAGAGAGAGAGAGAGAAACGCCTAGTTAGTAGTTCTACGGGATACTTTGATGAGATAGAGCGCAGATTGGACAGCTCAAACAAGCTATGCATATTTTAAGACGCATCCGTTTGTTCGATGTTATGTTGGCACCGCTGATGCCGCCACACGGAGCCACT
>DVPR01001377.1:0-11005 GCA_018239345.1 Oxynetra stangelandi | reverse complement strand
CCTTGGCCTCCCTCGACACCTACGTCAATCAACACTCGCGTTGTATATCCTCTTCGTCATTCTTTCATTATCCATTCTCTCTAGATGCCCGAACCATCGAAGCATCCCCTTTCTCATCTTTATATATATATGACTGATAGAAGACGATTATCCGTTCTTTATCTTCTGCAAACTGTATCGTAATGGACATAATACAATTTTCAGCCGAAAAACGATTTCTATGCCCAAGTCTGATTCCGTTGCGCAAATATTGAAACGTAGTAATGATTTTTTCTATATCCAATTAACTTCTGTGAATTTACATAGATATGATGAAACGCCGAAATGTACTACCGATTTTTTTCCTCACGATATGAGTATGTTTGGAGAACAAATAAAAAATCAATTACTTCTCTGTAGACTGCTCGAGCCAAATTGATTCTGGCACGCTGACCCCCAGAGAGCGACACTCCCCTCTCCCCCACTATAGTCTGATCGCCGTAAGGAAATTGCTTAAAATCTTTCTCCAGGCAGCATGCTCTGCATACCTACAAGGAAATGTACTTGAAAACATACAATTGTTTCCAATTTAAATACAAATGGGTCATAATGTAACAGAGATAGTCCCGATACAGAAGTAATCTTTTAAACGTTTCCCACAAGCAATTTTCATCGTAACCATACCTAGCTTTTACCAAAAATTTCATTTTCTTAAAGACTTTAAAAAATATTTTTAATGCGGCATTTTGCAGGAGTGAAAAAAGGTTTCGCACACACATTCATACGAAATGACGAAAAACAATTCGTTATGCAATAAAAAAAAATCATACACTTTCTGCGCTGTTTTTCATATACCTTTTTATATTTATCGGGGTCATAAGGCAAGCCAAACATAATGTTTTCCCGAACGCTACTCGGGAACAGCCACGCCTCTTGGCAAGCGTAGGAGACATTCCCGGACACTGTAACTGTGCCAGTGGTCGCCGGCAACTCCTTCAACAGCAGATGGAGAATGGACGACTGCAAGTAACATAATATTAAAACAAACACATTACAACATGTCGCAATATTACCTAAATAATTAGGGAAAATAACAATCGGAATTGCTCAACTAGAATATAATATTAGTATTGATAATATTAGCTATAGATTTTTGTCTCGAAGTTTATATTTCTAGACGTTACAGAATTTACCTATAAAAAAAAATATTAATATAATAGTTAATATATTATAAAATATAATAGTTAATATAAAAAATATATTAATATTAGTTGAATAGACGAATGTATTATGAGCTCTGAATAGATTCGATGATCTCTTAAACTGTAAAGAAATGCTATGCTTCCTAAGCACTTCGTACAGACAGAAATAAAACAACTAACCTTACTAACACAAATAATATTCGCTATTTTATAAACTATGAAACTCATATATCGGAAATAAACAATAGTTATCTACTATAACAAATTGACTAACAAAGATTGCTGTAACTACTTCAGGTATATGTAATATCATCTTTGATTCTTGTTATAAAATGTCTGAACAAATTTTGACGATTATGCGAGTAAAGGTCTGTTTCTATGACGATTTCGTTAATCAGTCCTGGACCGGCGTGGTGGTGGTCCTGGTTTTCTACGTTGGAAAAAGAGACCATTATGACCTTTAAAACTTTAATATGACCTTTAAAAATCTTTACAGCCGTAAATGCTAGCAGTTGCATAACCAATTCGAAATAAAATTATGAACACAACTCAACCGATAATCCAATTTATATAAGCGGTAAAATTTTAATTCAGTATTTTAAACTATAAATAAGTAACATCATTAAATTCAACTGAACTCGTAGTATTTTATAACTGAAAGAATAAACTGTAAAACAATGCTAAGATACCGACATAAATATAAATAAACGGTTTTATTTATTAGCACTACCAACAGATAGCATGATAAAATAGTTTACAATAATGAATCTAAGCTTAAAATTCATACACATATTCACAACTATAGACACATAACACACACATACTCGTACATACATATGAATAACATAATGCGGTAGAGATGTACGTAGTACTTAGTAGGACAATTGAAATGGAAAATGACTTCAATGTTCGTGACTTTAAAATTAATTTGGCGAATGTTTCGAGATAGCCAAGTTGTTTCTGAAGATGTAAAGTGTAGTTAATCAGGTCAATTGGGAGCGTAACTTCCTATTTTATCCGGATATTGTTTACAGATGTATTTTTACAGATTTACTCGTCGTCTTTTGATATATATGAGTATATCGATGATAGAAAATATACAAACATAAAATAGTTGCAATCCAAAATAACTATTCATTCCAATGCAAAATTTATTTCAGTACCAAATGAATCGTGTATAATAATAGTAGTAAAATCATATCGCACGTAATAAATGCCATCGTTACTGAAGAATGGAATGGAACAAATAATAAAAACGGATTGTTCAATGACGTGAGGATTTTACTTTTGTTTCAGCGGACGAACGAGTTGGTAATTTTCAGTCCCTCGATACTTTATGGAAATATTTCGATCCAATTGTAACGCATGATACAAAATTACTCAATTCACAAACTATGCAAAAACAGTAGAATTAATGTACTGTGCAGGTTGCTTCAATTACTCGTATTATGAAAAAAACCATACATCGGGATAAAGTTAAAGTAACAACAAAAAAAACACACGAATTACACGAAACTTGCGCTAATAAACAAATGCTTGTGTTGAAATTTCGTTAGTGAAAAGTTTGCAAGCGTCCTAATTGCAGGAATGCATAGTTAGCGAATACATAGAGCGTATGAAATGATTGTAAGGGCGCCGCTGGCGAAAGCTGCTAATTAGCGCGCTTACACGATATTAGAGTCAACTATGCCAATTAGGTCAATCAGATTTTGTAACACCAAGGAAAATTCACCAAAATACGCCATACCCGACCAGCGTGTTACTATTTTATAACGATAACAATCGACTCTACGAAAGAAAATAGTGAAATATTCGTCGGAATCTTGGAACGGAATAGTCTGAATATTGTTATTATTCTTGTGTTATTTATTATATGATGGAGCTTATCAGATACACCAAAACTACAAAAAATATATGTTTTGAAATGTATCTACGTAATTAATATGGTTTTAAAAGTTTGCTGATATCTCTTTGGCTTGTCTAACAAGTTAAATAGCTAATTTTATGGGTGCTCGGCAAATAACCTAAGGCTCCTTCAATATGTATATATAGTACACACATACGTGAACAGACAATTTCTATAGAAATACTAACTTTGCCCGAACCCACTGATCCAATGATGGCACATAGCTTTCCCTTGCGTATGCGTAACGAAATATTCCTCAGTGCCAGCATATTCGGGTCACCCGTCCAGCTCGCAGACACATCACTTACTTCTATCGCCGTATCGTTGGGGTGAGAAAAACTTCTGCGTAACTGTCTGTTCCTCGAAAAACCTGAACGACGAAATGTAATTATAGTTGTGTAGTATGAATATATGTGTGTGTGTGTGTGTCTGTGTGTACCCGTGTGTGTGTGTGTGTGTGTGTATTACATTGTACAATGACATGATGAATAAGTTGTAAATTAAATTTGGTATTGGTACAAAACAATCATTTAATACTTTTCATTAACAAGCGTTTCACTGTTATCATTCATATCAACATTCGTAAGCAGTGTACCACTTTCGGTACCTACCATTGCTCACGCCGTTGCTGATTTGATTGGACGTCAGCTGATAAGAGAGCGGTCGCACCGAGTCTTTCTCGTGCTTTACTTGTTCCCTCAAGCTGCCTTTGACATTGCGGAATAATGTGGAGGCCGGCGCCATCAGACTCGCCACCAAGTCGGATCTCTCCTCTATAAATATAAAATAAAAAATGTTCAGTTTGGCACAGAACGAGCACTTCATGCCAACTGCTCGTTGTCTTTAATACGCCAAACTTATTACGAGTGGATTTCTTTGATTTTTTTTTTGTTGTTTTTGTATTGTGCAAGAAATGTCTTGTTGTACAATCACCAGATTGAATCTAGTATCGTGAATATATTAAAGTTAACGCAAAATATCTACTATACAGTTTATTTGATAATTGATGTGTCTTGTATAAACATTCTAGTACATTTCTTTTATGATAATTTATTTTTATTGTATCTTATATAAATTTATCAGTTTTATAATCTTTTACTTTTATTGAATATTACAGTAACAGGTTTCAACGTGGGTTGAATGTTATGTTTAAATAACGATAACAAATGAAGTGTATTTACTGCTACATCTAAAGTGTGTGTTTACGGCTTCAAAGTTCTCATACAATGCTATGATAAACATCGCAATGGTAAGACAAACAGCACACACGCATTTAGGTACTTAACAGGTATAGTTGCCGATATAATCGAAAAAGACCAAATATATGTATGAAAAAAAATATATACCGAGAATCAAGAATTCTTGCACTCTTTTCAAAGAAACAATTAATTCAGCAACGAACACTAAAACCAACGGCAGGACGAGGGTGATGTTAATTTGTGCGGCGTTCAAGAACTGTTGTAATGGATATATCTGAAAGAATAATGTCACATTTGATTTACTTATACATATGTTTGTCTCGGACAGCTGATTTTTGCACTATTTTTAAATGAAAAAACAAGACCTCGGATGTGGAATATAGAAGCAAAAATCGTAAAAGCCATTATAACATTTTTGAGATGGTCAAAATTCCCATTAATATCAAGATACAATATTTGTATATTTTTTGTTTTGCACTGCATGTTTTCAGTGTCTCTTGTATAATCGTATGAACAATGTTACTCATTTGCATAAACATATTAGTTCTTATTCGTGATAATGAGTCGTTTAACACCTAGTTTAAACACATTAAATCTAATAATTCCTCATTACTCAAACACGGGTTAAAAATTTAAAAATGTAATTTATCTCTTATTTCGTTTCATTTCCTCCGGTTAATTGATTTATGGTAAATTGCAGTCATTTTTTTTTCATTATGGATAAAAATAGTACAATATATTCATAGAAATTTCGAAATTTGCTTATACTCACAACGTTAGCGGTCAAAACGTTGCCGAACAGGATCAAAGTGAGGACAGTAATGAACAGTGCCGCCCTCTCGGTGAACACCATGAAACCTATGAAAGCGGTCCTCAGCATTGTGGCCGTTTTGATTTCCTTCAGTTCTTCTTTCCTCTTTCCGGATACTACATTCGTGAATGGTATCTCCCAAGCGTACATCTTTATAACCTACAAAATGGGTCAGCATTAAAAATTTGGCACCCAATTTCATTTTACAAGTAATCATTCATTAGCAATAACGATTCAAAAAAAAGAGGGAAGATAATGTAATATTATAAGCTACTATTGCAATGTAAATATGCTTAACTTGTATCCAAGTGTTGCTGACAAAAAAATTTGAACATACCAAACCAAAATATTTTCATCGCCGAAATCAAAATGCGATTAAGTTAAAATGACAAATAAAGTATATGTCTCAACAGACATTACCGCGCGATAGTTGTATTTTAATTCAAATTATAATATAAATAGTGGAATATGCAAGTGGAAACAATATGCACGAATAAAAATATATTTTGCAAAACTACAGTTCGGATGGGAACAGACGCCTCGCGCGAATGTATTCATTTCAATTATATCAAATTAGTTCCCGTCGTAGACTTCGTTAACAGCTGTACTAAAAGGAAGTACTCTTTCTGCCTCGGGGTTTTGAACCTTACTGTAAACTATGTAAGAAAAATAAAATTTCAAAAATTGATAAATTGAAAATTGATAAAAAAATTATTTCTGGACCTAAACTCCAGAAATACGATTGAGTTTTATGTTTCTTTATATTGAACATTATATTACGTTTCGTTTTATCATAATTACAATTTAATCTAATCTTAAAAGTAATATTTATTTCTACATACTTCCGATGTTTCCATAACATTTTGAAATTATTTAACTACTAACCTATCTCGAATTCGGATCGTAAGACATTGATTCTCTTTAATAAATAAATAATAAATACCCACCTGTATTCCACTTATCACTTCACTCATAATCTTAATTCGTTCATCGGTTTTTTCAGTAGAACGCATTCTTACAGAACCCGTTATCTTGCTGAGTCCTCCTGTAAATCGAGCGATAAGTCGTACTTGAATATTTTTTAATTGAGTGGCCCATTGGCGCAATGGTCAGAGAACCTAACTAAGCTGAGTTGGTCGTGGGCTTAATTCCCGTTCGGAAAAATATTTATGCGATATTACATAAATCAATATTCGTGTCATGAGCACAAGTATTTGTTCTGTGTCAGGATACTAAAAAATATATCTATAAAAATACTAATTGAAATGTATGTAGTTTATCAGCCGTCTGGTTATCACAACATAGGTACTCCTCAAGTGCCTATTTGGGGATCATTCAGCCATGCGTGATGCCAAATATGGTGTTATATACCTATTTCGCGGTTATAACTGTACAAACCAAATGCTATCAATAGTCACAAATATTTTCTTTTGACAAATGCAAAAATATGACAATTTTGAAATTTGGCTCTATTAACAGTCGTATACATGATATATAGAAAATCTTCCGATCATACGATCGTGATTTTCTTTACAAATTGTTTTGAAAAATTGAGATACAATAGCACGCTCGAACCATTGTGTTCCATCAATTATGGTTTTTCCTTTGATAATAAAGAATTACTATTATTATTATTAATTACCTTGGATAGGTAGAGCTATGATAATTAAAGCGAGAAGACCGATCAGCGCTGAGTACCCCGCTTGAAGGTAGCCAAGGTAGCTCACGGCTACCAGTTGAATGGGTATAATCCATACGTAGTGCAAAAAGAGAAAGGCCAAGTCGAATCTTTGTAGATCATTCGACAGGATGTTCACGACTTTACCGGCGGTTGTTTCACCTAGCGAGCCGTTATTCATACGCATTATCTGTAACAATCAATAATATTGGTATATATTGACCTAACGAGAGGGCGACAAACCCTCCTTGCGGCAGACATAAGTGTGCACTCTATGCCGAGGTGTTTACTCTAATCGCAATAGTGCAATACAACTTTAGGGCTCCTAAAATTGCTCACCTTAATTTGCAAGCATTCCATTTTCTTTTTTTTTAATTATCTGTCCCAACTTTGGTATTAAAATACATTAAGGGGGAAACACAGATCCATGCATTTAATGCAATAGAGAATTTAAATTGTAATCGAAATTCATTAGGTCTTATAAACTGTTCGATTTCTTAAAACCAATGTTCATTAATTACCTTTCGAAACATCAAAGAACTAAGCGCAACCCTGAGTTTCATTCCGAACTGTTGGCTGTAAAGATTGCCGTGGTGATTCAGGAACGCCCCCACCCAGTTGGCCAGTATCATACCGATCCCGTAGTACACCGCAGTCTCTCTGCTCATTGTCGTATTAACTGACCAGTACTTAAGCAACTCGGCGAACAGCAGCGGCGTGACTGTCCTGTTTTAAAATAAATATGCTAATCAAATTCCCAGCACGTAAATATCGAATTAATTCAACGCAGCGACAATATACGAGAATGTGTAACGTCATAATAAGAATTCGATTTCAAAAACTCATAGCACAGATTGATAAATAATGTTGAGTCATAACACTTAAGCTGTTAAGACGATTAATAAGATCAAGGGAAATGTTATAAACATACAGCAGTCATTGTTTTTTTATCTTTTACTAAGTAGATAAGTTATATATTCTTTATTTTTTACTTAAATATACGTTGTGTTTTGTTAAAATAATAAAAAGATAAGATATTGGCTTAGGTACCTTATGGCTACTGATAGAAACTGCATTATACCACCTGGAAGGTAGGACAGTAGGAAAGTTTTGATCAGAACTTTTGAAATCGACGGCTTTTTACCAGTCGCCTTAGAATTTGCTTCTTCTTGAAACCAATTTCTGTAATAAAAAAAGATATGTATATAATTATATAATTATCACCTGGCGTGACGGTTATTTATGTATTTATTTTATTTATAATTATGTTGTTATATTTAATTAACCCTAATAATCCGAGGATCAACGTTCTAAAAGGCGTGCTAAATTGGTGCAAACCTGAGTAAGGATAGAGATAATATGGCCCGTTGGTGCAGCGGTTAGCGAACCTGACCGCTGAACCGGTGGTCGTGGGTTCGATCACCACCCAGAACAAATATTTCTGTGATGAGCATATATATTTGTTCTGTGTCTGGGTGTAAAATAATATCTATTTAAGTATCTATTTCTAAGTACATACCTAATTTGGGATCAGATGGCCATGTGTGGAGATGTCCCAAGATATTATAATATGATTTGTTAGAAATTTAAAAGCTCAAAATTGTAACAAATAATTCCATCTATTTAAACTGAAATGCCTCATCGCATAATAACATTATAAACAGCTCATGTACCCAAATACATATCAATTGCATAGATATGGATGCAATAAAATCATTGCATTTATGATAGTTGATAATATTTATACCCCTATATTTTTTACATTATTTGGTCTCTTTGACTGTATAAGTACTTAATGAGAAATAAATATATTTAATCTTAAATCCGAATGTTGCTAAAGATTAATGAAAACTAACTGTTAAATAACTGCGCCTTGAAAAAAAACTTCATCATTACATGTTCATAAAATCGAAGGAAAGATCAATAATAATAATAATACTTAATATCATGGAATATGTTTATACATCGAAATCGCATTTTATACGCAATTTAGGCACTTGTGCAGTGCCTGTGCTCTGTTACCCCATGGCTGATAAACCATAAACGAATTTCGTGCTCATAACATATATACAAACATATCTACCGCTCCTTTAAAAATAGTTTAGTACACTGCACTACTTCTAAATTGAGGATTTTGCTGTTACCACAGATTTTTACAGCTTCAATTATCTATAAATTATACAGAACTAAAGGCGTTCGTAATCCTTACATGATGGTCACTAAAAATAACCTGTTAATCTGTTAATTCTAGAAGTAATAGTAGACAATAGAAGAGAAATAACGACCAGGTCAACCCGGTAAGCGAGAAGACGCGCAAGCTTTGAAGGTAAAATGAAAGAACATCCATGAGCATGTAGTTTGGAAGGTTGTAACACTTCTTTACAGTTCAGCCGTGGAAGTACCACCGTTGCACCTATTGCTGCCGTGAAGCAGTAGTGTTTCGGTTTGAAGATACTAGAGACGACCGTCTCAGGCCTCAAGAGTAGCAACACTTGTTACGGATCAAGAATAGAACAACTTATGCTGTTCAAGGTCGGTTTGCAGATGTCTACGGGCTGTAGCGGCGCCTGGTGACTGTTTCATGCCCGTTTGCTACTCTCTACACAAACAATGTAGGAAATTGATGATTTATTTAATTTTATCAAACCTTTTAAATATTAACATTATTCAAAGATATTGTTCTGTTTGTACTCCGTATATAACTGGTTATCATTCAAATCGTGATACGAAGGAATACTTATTACTGCTGCGACATAAATATAATTAGATTTTATAAGTGTTTAATGGCATAGTTACAATAAAATAATAGACAACTATAGAATATATGATTTTCAAAATAATATGTGAAAGGTTTTTTTTTAGTTTTTTTGGCACCTTATCATCAAATAATATGGTATTCATCAAAGGTTTCGGTCAAGAAATTCTTGGTAAGAGCCTCTTTGAGCGCGAATAGGTTACGAAGGATTTATACACACAGAGCTTTCAGACCATAAAGATCTACAAGATTCATAAGAATTCTGCATCGCCTCCTTTACGCTGGACTGGACACAGCCGTAACGCGATCACTAAATCTGACACGGTAGTTTTAACCACCATAACCTGCTACTAGACTCTAGGACATTCGGTAGAATCGAATAGTACAAGTGGAACTGGCGACCTACTTGGCAATCACGTGACTGATAATTCATTGGATCTGATATAGTATACTGATAAACTGTAATAAAATAGCGTGAAGATAAAGAAAAAAAATATAGGCCAAAATTTAACGTGTTTCTTCTTCTGTATCTCAATGATACCGTGATTTTCTTTAGTTCTACTCTTCTCTTGAGTATTATCAATGAACTTTTATTCAACGACATTTTGCGTTCGCGGGTTTTGTCCCCAGGGAAAAAGCAAGACCGTTTATACTATACACATACTGAGAAAGTTGTCATTCTTTATATTATTGCGAGAAACATTGACCAACAAGCAACGGTTCTTTTTCCGTGGAGACTGTGTTCTGCGTTTCGCTATTGTTCTTACTTTGACAGAATTATAGAAGTAATTTTTTATTATCACTCTTTCATATGTTATATCTTTCACTCTTTACACATGCAGCAGTTGACGTGACATACATACTAGTCTGAATGAATCAGCTTACATAATAACATCATTTATAGTAATACAAAATACGTACAAGGATTTAGATTCTATAATATTTTATGGCATTTAGATTGTGTAGTATTTAAATTGTATACTGTTGTATATTAATTGTATTCTATTGTATAGCAACGGTATAGCATTGTATAGCAATTGTATTGTAAAGCATTTATATTGTATAGCAATTGTATTGTAAAGCATATATATTGTATAGCATTTTATGCATAGAGTCTCGGTCTATATCCGTCTCACTACGAGTCCCCTTCTGCGTGAGTGGTTCGGGCGAGTCGCTGCTCGGCTGAGAGTTAGCGCCTAGTGCTTTAATACTTCATGTTCACGCGAATCTTAAAATTTATTTCTGGCTGTCATTTATAGTTGCAGATCTTATGCTCTACTATGCTTCTACTTCTTCTGCTTCTACTATAATATGTATAATATATGTAATCAAAAGTTCAGTTAAGTCGCTGATCAGACAATTAAACATATATGTATGTAGTATTTAACCAGCCAAATATTTGTCTGATAAGCACAAGTATTCATTGTCTAGGTGAAAGAAATTAAATATATATATATATATATATATATATGTAG
>DVPR01001376.1:0-11006 GCA_018239345.1 Oxynetra stangelandi | reverse complement strand
ACATTTGCAAAGACGCGAGCTCGTGACGTCTGACCTCTTATGTCACGCCAACGGCGACCACGTTGTCAATTATCGGCTGTGTGAACAGCGCTTAACCTGTTTTACCTTTATTATTTCAGCCCAAAACACCGGGCTAACGCGCTCGTCTCACCGGCTACTATGAGCTAAGGAAAGTGATTAAAATATTATTCATGTAAAAAATAATAATTTGATGGTCATTAAGAAATATTACTCTTTTAAGTAATTGTTTATATACAATTCGATTTATATAAGTAGTTGTTGTGCCTTTAAAAAAATAATTAAAAAGGTGATGTTGTAGAGATATTATTCCTTCACGGTATGGTGAAGTTTTTAGGACTCTGCTTTCTCTCCAAGAATAATAGAGTAAGAGATGCAATTTCCTTTGCAGAATCTTCTGTGACTTGGAAATGTTTGCTCAGGTCATACACAGATACATTGGAAAGTTATTTTAAAGAATGTCTAGATATGCTACAGAATCTCATATCGGCCTCCTAAAGTAGAGATAGCAAAACAATTTCATATCAAATATTTCATACCAGCGACCTATGGTGTAATATTTATAGGCATATGAAATAATTTTGAACATATCTTCATAATACTAAAGACTTTAACGTCTGTAAATATTCGTTTTTAAACCTCGATTCGGAGTTATCGCACATATTTCGACTAATGTCAAACAAAATCGATATTAATTACGAGAAATATATCAAAATGTCATTGTTTATTTTATTTTCAGTCCATCGGATTCTGCCGAAATCTATGTTTCCCAATACATGCCACCTGGAATTATTCAAGTCAAGAGTGAATAGGCACTTTTTAGACAAGCGTGCTTCATCCTAGGCTGCATTTCGCTTTCCATCAGTTGGGATAGCAGTCAAACGCGAGCCTATAGCTAAATAAAAAAATAAAAAAAAACAGCTAAATAGGATTATGATCTGCGAAAGGCTGCGCGCTGATGGTGGATGCGGGAGCCCGAAGACAATGGCGCTATGAGGCTCATCACTAATCATAATGATGGTAGTACAATATGGAAAATCCATTTTTTTTTATATTCAACATTAATTCTTGATAATGTAAAAAAACCCTTTATAGTATGTAGCTTATTCGCTATGTATACCGCAAGTGGCTTACACG
Organism: Oxynetra stangelandi; assembly: GCA_018239345.1. Taxonomy (NCBI): domain Eukaryota; kingdom Metazoa; phylum Arthropoda; class Insecta; order Lepidoptera; family Hesperiidae; genus Oxynetra; species Oxynetra stangelandi. The sequence goes on along the minus strand of DVPR01001376.1, from coordinate 9,851 downwards.
CGTTCAGATTCTTTCGGGACATCGATACGCACCCATTTATATGTATAGCCCTAAACTATGTAGATACTTTTCGTAGTATTGACAAATGTTAGACGTAAATATGAGAAATAAATATGATTTTCTTACAAGTGAAAATATTAAGCCCACATTTAAAAACCACGCTGTAATGAATACTTATAAACTACTATACTTATACTATAATAAAAATATATACTTGTTATTGAAATGTAAAAATCCACAGATCAATAAGTTCATTAATACGTAGTTTTTATTGAAGCCCTATAGCCGTCTCCAGCCAGTGACGCAGCCAGGAGCAGTCGAACCCAACAGAAACAATTATATAATATGTGAATAAGTGAAATTTATAGTGTCATCAAAAACAACTCCAATGATTGAAAAGACATATCCGCATATACTATTACATGACATTATGCCAACATTAAAATTTAAAAGCTATTAACTTTAAATTACAAACGTTTAAGAACGAAAACGAGTCTATGTCAAATGTCCAAACGTCAGAATGACATACGTCAAATCACAAACACATCCAGTTTACGAAGGTTTACAGGGTGGGCCTCGGAGTTTTGCGAATTATATTCATATAATTTATGTTTTTTTAAAGGTTTAATAAATAAATTAACAAATTTAAAATGAAATGGTTGTAATATTTTCAAATGAAATTAACCACGTATGAATAATATTAATGGTTATCCTTTTGGGTTCATTTAAAAGATAATTCTATGCCATTAATGATTAAATATAATTTCGGATATACGCCCTACAGAGATGGCTGGTGTTTAAATTTTTTTCTTTCCATTTGTATACCTTTGGAAAACACTTTATACTTGGGGTAACATCCAGGCTTTTAGGGCGTAGGGCACCTTAAAATGCGAAGAGGTTTTTATTGTCACTTTCTATTTTTTTTTTTTGTAATTTTCTATCTTAATTTAAATCATAACTGTAATATTATTATGTAATTATAACATCAATTGTAATTTAATTTTTGTAAGGAGCTTTCTTGTTTATTTTTGTGTTGGTTTCGAATGTTACTTGTGCCTATAATTGAAGCAGCACGTAGCTTGTTTCTTGTATTCTGAATTTATTGTTTTCGTGAGTGTTTACTTTGTTGGTACAATAAATAAATAAATTAACAGATATGGAATCTATGGTAACAAAATATACACTTACTATCGCATAGTGAACTGTTTATTTGGTACTGTCTTAAATTAAGAATAGTAAAAATCTGCAATAAATCATCGCTTTTGCTGAACTGATATAGTGTTTTTGTATTATACCGATACTCGAGAATGATTACAAACAAGGCTTCTGCGCAAATAACGATGATAGAAAAACACGCCAGACATAAATACGGCCCGGGGCGGTCTGAAACGGGGCCTATTGAACTTACGCCATAATCCCATTCCGGATAGGTTATGCTGAATGCGGGTTGAAGATAAATGGCAGAGTGCTTAATTTCTGTCCTCGGCACCCAAATTGGCATCACGGAGAGCAAAAAGGAGACTATTTTGCGGAACACCTTACACCTTATCTGCCATCACCTTAATTCCAGGTGATATAATTTGAATGGTACAAATAGTAATTTATTTAAAAAAAGACTATACACAAACCTAATTATCCATTGTCTCACTGTGTCACTCAATTTGATAAAACGGATATCCGGATAATCATGAAAACGAAACGATATTGGGAATATCGCGAAACAATTTCGCAATTCCGATACATCACAACTATCACTCACGATTTACGATTCTGCCGGCGTGCGGCGGCGCGCGGAGTACATTATTCACATTTCGTTTCGTGACTGCATTGAAAGAAGAATACGCGTAAATCATTAGAATCGCCGTGCTGACAAGTATTGCTGGCTTCAATTCATTGCCCGGGTGAATGTGAATAAATGGCTCATACTCGTAGGTACTTAACTTAAGAATGTTTTCGTTTTTTTTCTCTCCATTATTTTCCGTCAGTCTTTCCAATCAGTTTCTTGACATTTGACTGGCCCGTTGGTGCAGTCGTTCCCATCCAGGACAGTTATTTGTATGATGAGCACCAGCACTTTTCTGTGTCTCGGTGCAAGTCTATATGTATGTGTATATTTATTTACTCTATATTGCATACTTACAAAAGGCGGCCTTAACGCCTGGAATAAATAATAATAATATTAGTATGTTTATATCTAGTTTATCAGCCATCTGGTTACCATGACACAGTACTGTTTAATTGCCTACTTTGAAAGCTACCCAAGATATTATTATTTATGGAGAATATAGACAAGTCCATTGCAAGTTTTCGTGATCACTTGAGAGTCCTTCGACTAGTGTTTATGAGCTCTCGTTACATTTAATAGCTTACTTATTAAACTAGTTATAGTTTAAACGACATATACACGTAACTTTAAGTACATTACAATACCTACAGATTGTAATTTGGGCGAAAATATAAGTTTTATGTAGACTAGAGTCATCGAACTTAGTCATTAGGGATAGTAATAATATCGACGCATTTATATATAACCATAATAACAAGAAATATGCAAGGCCGTTTGTTATTTCTGTATTATAGTAAGAAGGTACTCCAATTATTGCCCATTAAAAGTAGCACCAACTCTAATCCCTCTCCTCACCTTTTCAATTATTTTCGCTTCGAATTTTTACTACCCACTTTAAAACTTACGAACATAAAAAAGCAACACTCCCCGAAAGCTCGGATTGTCCCTGCTAGAGCGGTTTCTATTTCCTCTCTCAGTTAATCCACAATTGCATTCTCACCTCGGAACTGGCTAAAAATGAATCCAGCCGCAGCCTTATAGCCACACATGTACGTATATAGCTGTTACAGCCATCGTAATAGCCAATTTGAGGTAGACAGATCGAATGAAGTCCTACGTGCTCACACAAATTATTTTACGTCGCTATTTATAAAACGCTTGACATTTACTTGAGTTGATTTTCAATCATTTAATTTTAAGTGTGACCGATAATGTTTTGAGTTCATATTTTATGCTATCCGTTCAGTACGTATGCACATGAACGAATACTTGAAAATAATTTTGTCTTGAACTGTTCATGTTTAAAATTCTTTAAAAAAGGATAAAAATAATCAAGCATCTTTCGTCGCACAGCGACGGGTAATCAGAATATTTATTAAAATAGTAGCATTATAAGAGGAACACAAAATTCTTTAAAATACATCACCAATCTCGATTCAATAAGGACAATTACACATTGAAGTGTGTCATAATAAATGTGCTGTACCTTTACGGCTGCTTAGCGGCCTTAGTGACGTCAGCCACAGGCAGAAGGTCCCCTTAACTTCAAATGAGAAAATACAGATTTTATATTAAAACTTTTAAGGTGGGTCTATTGTTTCTTCTTTTGTCCCGTAATGTTACTAGTGATTCAATTCCTTTTCTAAACGACAGTCCGATGGAATCAAAATAAAGTGCTTTTTTAAAAAGACACTTGTTTTATTCGAAGAAAATTCCTATTCAAAAATAAAAAGTACTAACGCGTAGTAACAATGCAAACTCATTTTAATGAACGAAAGCTCGTAGGTATTAAGGATATATGTACAATCCTAACCAATATTAGAAGTGCGAAAATATGTTCATAAACAAAATATTGAGGCGATTTTTAATATATTTTTATTTCCATTGCAACTCTCTAGTATTGAGTTTCTGTTCCTCTGGACTTTGGTTTGTAAGTTTGATCATGACTGCTATAACAGAGGACACTAGGTAGTATAAGGCTGCATAAATGTAGCGTTAAAACTAGCACAGCATTGCCGCAAACGGTAAATAAGTTACCATACTTTTTATCAATTTCTATAACATCATACCTAAAGAAAATTAAAGCACTTTGTAAATATTATAACTGAGTTGCAAATGCCACTAACATTTCACAAACAAAAACGATTGCTAATATAAAACTTGAAGGCGTAAAACAAGTGGTATATGAAAGCGGTCTATTGTCTAACTCCATACAAACTTTAACGAGATACTTTAACTACGACATTCTAGATAAGTACGTTATTTATGAGTAAATACTATATAAATCGTTTTCATATACGTATTTTTTCTTAATCCGGTTCCGGGGTTCAAACATGTTAGCGTATCAAACACATACATAACTTCGCTTTAAAATTTATAATATTAAAATAAATTATGCCATTTGCTTACTTCCGTGTATTACACGTAATTAATATTCCACAACAAATCTTGATTAAAGAAGTACGAGTATATAAATATTAAAAGATTAGATCTTGCGATCAAATATTAAATGCTCATGAAAGGAAATTATTTTTCAAGTATGTTCCGGTAATTAGAAAATACGTTGCGATTCGGATAAGAAATGGGTTCCGATACAATGTTTATTTTACGATCGTAAGACACGCGATCCGGACACGAAATGTGCTGCTAACAATTCACAAAATGGTAGGACCATATAGAAAAAGGTATCGGCGATATTGAAACAACTCCACTTTATATCTTACACCATATTAATACGCAACTGCTGCCACTGTTACAACTGCCGATATACTTCTGTAGCTAATATCAAACGCAAAACAATACTAAAAAAAAAAGAACAAAAATAGACTTTTATTGTAACTGGTGCAATTCACAAGTCTATCGCTACTTCTATGTACATAGGTCATCCTAGTTATCTATGTGTGAAACAAATGTACGTGTGAAATTTTAATATTCCAAACGAATACCAAATAGAAACTTTTAAAATAACAATTATCCGCGTAAGCTTCGTATATTGCAGTACCCCTAGTGTTAAACCTACCGCAAAGCCGCAAAGGGCGTATAATCAATACACATACCGTATAATGATTAGGTCACGGCCAACGGAAAATAGAACTCAAGTATTAGAGACTTATGCATAGCATTACAAACGAGGCCACGGTGGAATTGCAACGTGGCATACGTATATAACAGTGCCTGGTTATATAGAAACAGATTGCGGAGCTGTCTTGCAAATTATATGAAATACGACACGCTTCCGTGTCGAGTTTGCACTTTGTTACTGAGATCGATTTTTCGTTCAGAAATGTTAATATATAAAACATGTAGTGTTAGTGCTTATAGAGGGATTGTCAGGAATAGATGTAACGATATTTTTAATCTAGGTAGACATTATTTATGCTATGAACTCGAATTGTCTTCTCGTCCAATAAATGTATCACAATTTTTATATTTTAACTCATACTAATACATTATATCACAATAGTTATATTCTAACTACATAAATTTCAATTTAAACACAAAGATCCTAATTTATCTTTAAGGATACAACAGTATTCTGGCTAATGGTTTACTACTTTTCGAATCAATTATTTTTTATGAAAACTACTGACGCAAATAGACGCAAACAGTATTACATAAGAATTACATGGGCTTCGTACACAATTTATAAATTTGCAGCTCAATCGGAAGGTTATTGAGTTATATAATTACATAATCGCTGAAATAACTGTGTAGTTATTTTCCTTTTCATATTTTCACATTTGTATTATCTTAGAAAAAATGAATTCTAAGGTGTGTGAAGTCTACCAACCCGCACTTGGCCAGCGTGGTAAACTATGGCCTAATCCTTCTCATTCTGAGTGGAGACCCGTGTCCAGCAGTGGAACTTTCAACGGGTTGTTGATGATGATGATAATACTTGTATTGAATTTGAGTAGTTTACAATTATAAAACATAGGAGACCAGTTTAATTGTATTGCTAATTTCTTATTTCGCAGTTCGAATGTACGTATCAATAATCTCAGGGTGTTAGAACACAGTTATAGTAGATATTACTGCTGCAATAATAATATTTAAAGCATAACAAATAAATATGAATATTAAATAAAAATCACAATTCGCTTACTAGAAGAGCGAAAGAAAATATGATAAGGTTTTATTTTTGAATTCACCGTAATATCTCTAGCCTGCTTGAAGTCTATCGACTCGCACTTGGGCAGCATGGTAGGCGCTGTCCTTAAGCCTACTTGTTATGATAGCAGCCCATATTTAATAGTGGACTAATAAATGAATAGTATTTATTTTTCATACATGAGAAGTGATGGGTCAATGTGATCTTGCGATCTTGTTAAATGCTGTTCTTTTTGAATTCTAAAATTCTGTAGGAATACTAAAATATATCTTGATGATTTATTTTCATACCGAAACCACTAACCGCACTATAGAAAAATTATCTAGCAGACAAGCGATGAGTCGCGTCGTCAGAAGTATTAAACTTCTTTTATAAAATCCAACTTTTCAAAGTTGTAATATTATGAGAGCTACGCGGGACTTGGCAGATTCTAGAGCGCTTTCTCTGACGTAGGAACATGTCGGCATCCAAGTTCCTAACACCAACCGAGCTTAACATATTAATATAAGTTTTATAATTAGCGTTACTACGTGTTTATATGATTACGGCGTGTATGCATGAAGAGACTGATGAATGTAGGATGAATGTTTGTAAAGACAGACATATTTGACACTCGGTGCTTTCTGCCAACCCCAATCGGAACCTGGCGTGATGGTATGTCGTTGTTGTTATATGATAACGTGGCAGATTTTAGAACTTAATAGTATCTGTGTGTGCATGGGTATGTGTGATATCATCTCTCCAAGACTGTACTGTAAAAATACTATTGCACTTATTATAATCAATTATGAGTAAATTACCGTATTTGTTATTGTACTTAGGTTTGTAAGGACGGGAATATTTGGCACTCGGAGCTTTCTGGCTACCTCGTTTGGGACCTGGCGTGAAGGTATGTCGTTGTTGTTGTACTTTTGCTGTAATATTACGGTAATCAGAAACATACCTAGACACGAGATAAATATAAAAAAGAAGATTAGAAATAAATATAAAAAATAAGATTAGAAATAAATATAAAAAAGATAAAAAATAACTTAAAATTACAGTATTCATAATGGTTGTTTTAACAATGATTAACTTTAATTTAACATCAAATAAGCAAAAATAAATAAAAATAATACCAACAATGAAACACGAAAGCACAACTTTAAAATTCATTTGAATTTCAGCTTTTCATGGAATAAAAACATAGTATATTTATAAGTAAAACGTTATTTAAGATTTTATTTAAAATTTTCAAGCTTAATCTTGTTCAAAGTTCAATTACCTACAGCTGAGAGATTGTATGGAAACTAGCTACTTTTAGGGACTTCGTACATGAGGCACACATTTATGTCCCGCTCGTTGTTCCAACTTCCGGAGCGTAGTTTCTTACCAGTGGCGCTGATTAAAAAACTACGTATATTCAGTTGGGACTTTTGTTTCGCAATATAAGACACACTTATTTACATACATACAAGTATACGCATAAACGAACTAATTGAAACGTTCTCAGTTTTTTTATCATTCTTCTTTCGACTCTTCTCTCTTGTTCTCCTTCTCTTTTCGCTTTCGTCTCTTCTCTCGTCTCTAATTCACCGAATCTTATACTCCCATGTTTTGTATAAGTCAATACATATGTATGTTTACATACGCATGCTTTAGTTTCAACGTATCATTCCTCCGTTATTGTTAAAAAATATTATGTACCATCATGGACCAAAAAAATGAATAATATTCAACCCTTTTTACATTCATATTCATAGGAGTTGATCCTATCTGGCCTTCTATATCCCACATGTATCCTTTCGATTTGTGTCACGTTGGATACCTGACACACAAATGAATTGGGTGGGTCCACTGAACACACGGATACCTCGCTGCGGCTATCTTTATCACTATACAACTGTGAGTTTGTTGTCTACAGAATAAATATCTAATAAAAAAGACGCTTAATGAGAGCAATTTTAATCTACGTTGTAAAGTAGTCATCACTTTTGACTTTGCTTTTCTATTAGAATATGTTAAAACTGACTGCAATCCTCTTTACTTCTCCGGGTTGGGCACGCGTGTTGTTCCACTAAGCATGAAAGGCTGAACGGCTTAAATGCCTTACCTGATATCCGATATTGAATATTTAATAATTTTTAACGTAGCGTGAGGAGGGGTATACTGCAATACGCGCATTACAAACACATTCTTTTGTCAAAATTTTCATAGATAGCTGCAGAAATAAGAAACAATGAATATTTTATTTACATATTAATGTTAATTAGTGGCCTAATTCATTTCCCTAAGAATCCAAAAGATTGTTTCCAATGTGTCAAAATTGTATACTTATGTATAGTGATGCCATTTCTGTTTCATATTACTTCTGTGGTTTTAGTAAATGCTATTTAGCGCGAGAATATATGATACCATGTCTATAGTATTTATATGACATGTGTTCTAATTCCTTCATTATAATTAAAATGCAATGTTTATAATTATGTAAAAGGTTGCTTGTTCAATTTGTTTCATTTAAAACGATATTTAGAGGTTGCTTTTAACACACATTTAATTGAATATTAACATATGTACTATAAATTAAATAATATAATACTGGATGAGCACTGAAGGTGAAAACAAGTAAACGAGGCCTGTGAACTTGGCTGAATTGAATATTTAATTCACTAAGGTTGTTCATGGCCAACTGAAGCGTACTTAAGCTTACGAAACATTATTTAGATTATTATAACCAATGATCTTCTCCTACATTCTAGATGAAATATTTTTACTATATTTAATATTTGTTATTCAAATGTTTGTGGTTATTTTTATGTTTACACCCTTACCCTTTATCTTTAATATTTCTGTGTTTCTCATTCCAATTTCTTAAAGATTGACTGGAAGATTCTTAGCGATAAGACTGCCTTTTATATGGTAATTGCGTATATGGTGTACATTTTCATTATTTGTTACATTATGTTATATTCCGTTCTTATTATTTATGTTTCCCTTACATGTTATATGTAAAAAAATTAAAGACAAAGTAAAGCCTTGGATATAAATTATTTTTGTGCTATGAATAACACATAATGCATACATACACATCTACTACAAAATTTAATTTACCCGCTTCAAGATAATACCGGGGCTTTACAGCTTTTCATGTCGTTTTACTTATGCGGATTATCTAAAAGCTGACGGTAATTTAACAACTTAAATATATTTTATATGAAAGTTATAAAACAGCTTAGAGGAAATCTTTCGTAAGATTAAACATAATACATAATGACGTCATCAATCCCATCAATCAAAGAGTCAAGCCTTGTATTACTAGCAACATGATACCCTGCTGTCTAGGCAGAATATTTAAATCGAGGAAGAATTAGAGGTAGGTAGAAATAGGAGATGGAAATAGGTAGAAAAATGTTGTAGTTAGAATATCTCAATTGAGGTAATTCAGATATTCTGCTTATAATCCCTTTCACGTTCTCTTACATTTTTCATGCCAACAGGTGCAGTAAACACCTCATCGAATCGTTTACTATAATTCGATAGGGTGTCACGGTATTATACTAATTATAATATTACCACTTATTGCCTCACATGTCCTACAGAGTAACATATTGCTAAGGAAGCACCACGGTGGTTTTGCGATTCTTCACCTAATATAAGCATTTGGTTATATGTATAAGTGGCACAAGACGCAGTTGATTACTTGATATAATTTCGCTTCTTATAGTAAATTTCGTTGTAATGTAACAAAATAAATGCTAAGTAAATGTCGAGTTTGTATTATAGTTGTTATAAAGTAGTTAAGTTACCACTTACCATATGAAAACGTGGGAGAGAAATAAAAAACGTTCTTAAATAGTAAATAAATATCATTTATTTTCTTTACCGCAAATAGCAAATATCTTATAAAAAATTTGATATTTTATCACGGAAATATCAGATATATCACCTTTTATTCTATCATTCAAATCGAGTCTG
>DVPR01001375.1:0-11007 GCA_018239345.1 Oxynetra stangelandi | reverse complement strand
TTTACAGTTCGAATATACGGTGTTTACGAATCAAGTCATAGTGCCGTTGAAGTGTTGCTTTTGCAGGCATCTTGTGAGGGCTGGCGCTCTGAAAAGTAAACAATACAATTGTATTTACTTAACACGATCACTGCCCAAACAGGGATCAAAGATTTCTCTGTTTGTTGCGGTTTCTCATTTTATCGACATTTTTCACCAATATTCGCTTAAATACATATATATGTAGAACATATTATACTATTTTGTTTCAAATGATTTATGTTCTTATAAATGATGTCAATCTGTAATGCGGAGTAAATATAGAAAGGTATGTTTTCAAAAAGTATCGTATAAAGAGACCCGCTTTTAGAAGGTCATTTTAAAAGGACTTAAGTACTATATAGGACCAAAGGGAAATAACACGTTTGGTGGTCATTCCATTATCTAAGCCGCACCTATTAACGAAACCAATATTTAATGCCTTTCGTCGCGTCGAACTTCCTCCGACAAATCGATATTCGCGGCTATTTGCGACTACAAATATTATTTTTACAAAGATTTAAAGCGAGTATTTGAAACAAGTTGAAATTTAACATACTGTAGCAAATTCACAACTGCTATTGATCCATGACGCCACAAACATCTGTGTGCAAACTCCAAAGCACCAAAGTCGTAAGCGAACGAATTCGTTTGATGTTTCGCACAAATCCGTGTAACCCACTTCTGTCGAAAGTCTTTAGGTATAACGACTGGTGTAATGACTAATGGAATAATGACTAGTTATTATTAATAGGTGGAATATATTAATGAGCTACGTACCTAGTCCAGCGGCACTGTCGCTCGCGGTCGTGCAGGCAGACGCCGTGTCGCTCGTAGCAGTCATCGTAGCTTGCCACGCAGGCATTCGGTGATTTCGAGTTGCGACGAGTTACGTGCACCTGTAATGAAACAATGAAACGTTTTCATATCAACTTTCACTTCACCTTTAATGATAACAGTAACATTCAATTTATTGTTTCACTAGTTTGTTTACCTAAAACTTACTCAAAAATGTACAGCACTAACGCATTGGACTTATTGTAAAGTTGGTTGTTGGTCGTTATTGAGAAATGAATAAAAAAATTACTTGACATGTATCAGATAATGATATAAATATAAGATTTGAATAATTATTTATGGATAAACAATTTTTTTTAGCAATATTTATGATAATATTGCCCATTTAAATATTTAATAAGGAACTGTAATCATGTGGTACAGTTCTAAGTAGATTATGTCTAATGTCTATGTCGCATTGCTACGAACCGCCAAGTACTTCTGATTATAAGATACCAAAAAACAAAAGCATAATTCGTGACCCGCTTACGACGGCTTAATAATAATAAGACGCTCATGAACAAGCTAAATATTCTTCTGGCGTTATCTTTGCAGCGAGAATGTATTATAATTATTAGCAGAAATAAAGCGAGTACGCAATTTTAATACAATCAATCAATTACTCCACGAATTCCGCTTGCGCTTGCGCGAGGAACACTTCAAATGTAAATGTGAAATACACAGGGTGTTGTAAAAATAAAATGTTACGCTGAACAAATCCACAGGCGCGGGTAAACAATGCTATCAATCGTGGAAGTTATCGAGTTCCTTGCGGTTGCTGGAACTGGTCTTACAATAATTTATCTTAAATCTCTCCTCGCTTCGTAAAGTTCTTATATAAACTAAATTGTTGATCGCGGTTATCTTCATATGAAGTTGTTGCACACCGGATTTTTTATTGCAGCGATGAAAATACCCTTTGAGGTGGTGTGAATTATTGCATTCGAGTTAATTGATATGCCAATAAAATGTAAGTGAAACTGATTGGTTGATTTTAAATTTAACTTTTTATTTTATTATTGCGTCACTTGAACAAACAACGGGATTTTGGTTATAAAAAAAGCTTATTCGTTCTGCTGGTAATTACGTGGAATCATTGGTATTATATATTGGCGGTGATGATGATGCTAGTGGTGATTAGGATGATGATATTAATTATGGATTATATATTATTATTGATGATTAGTAATGATGGTGATGGTGGTGATGATAATGATGATGAATGTCAACAGTGAATGGGCACTTTCCAGACAAGCGTGCTTCATCTTAGGCTGCATCCCACTTTCCATCAGGAGGGATAGCAGTCAAACGCGAGCCCACAGCTAAATAAAATAAAAACTTCTTACCTTGCATGTGCAACCCTGTTTATACAGTAGTCTGAATCCTTTTCTCTGCCGCGGAGTGACGTCACGCCATTTGTTAATATACCCACAAAGGTAGACGTGCGCTTGCAGATGTACAACTCGACCTGCGATCACGATAAATTATTCTAATTGCTCCTAATGAAGATGTTACCAAACGCCGTTACAATGATAACGATTAATTATATTAGTCTAGACGATATCAGCGTCACAGTCCCTTGGAACGTCCGTAACAAAGGCAATTTACGATTGCTATTTAGCTTGATAATTGCAAGAGTTAATGGAGTCTAGATGCTATTTTGTGTGATAAAGAGAATTGAGTAATCAGTGTCATGTGTGGTCGATTTTTTATCTATTAATAAACAACTATTATTACAAATATCGAAATTGCAGATTTAAATGTCTGGATTTAATAATCCACATTATATCCGATATAAATTGATAATTGTGCATACTGTATATAATAAAAGAAAAAAAGCTGTGATTTCACATTCCATATACATGTTTACTGAAACCAGTTTTTTTTTTATTTCTCAGTTTTTTTCTATCCTACTTTTGATTTCCCGCAGGTATTAAGGAAAAGGAAAACCACATAAGCAAGTGAGAATATTATTACCTGTTATGACATAGGTCTCTCTGGGTTGCAGGTTTACTCCGCAAAGAGAATCTTCAGACGGCGTTAATATTCGACCTGATTTTAAAGCGAGCGCCGCCTTAGGGGTTGCCTGAAAATAAAGATATTACATAGAAGTATTTAGGTACAAAAGTTATAAGTTTACTACTTATATCTATAGACACCTACGTCTTTTCGACTTTAGCTCAATCTGATATGGAAGATAGGAACATTACTTTCATCGAGAACTAAATTACTAGCAGGAATGCCTAGAAAATTCAATGGTGCCACTGTATTTCGTCTTCTCTCTTATATTTTTTATGTCAAGAGAGTAGCAAACGGACAGGCAGCAGTCAGAAGTTGTCGCTGTTGAGCTTAGACATCTGACCGACCTCGGACAGGACTATTTATCCTATTCTTAGTCCGCCACAGAAGTGTTGCCACTCTTGAGGAGTGAAGTCGCTTCTAGTACACACGTGGACCGGCAACCACACCGTTCAAAACATAACACAACTTGTTATAATAACAACTGCTTCACGGCAGAAACAAGTGAAGCGGAGGTACTTCGCCGGGCGAACCGTATACATTGGTTTCACCACCTACCGATGCGTTATTTCCATCTTTATGATGGCCTATAATTTGTAAACTTAATTTGTTACCATGACAACGGTTACCATGGCAACTGTTGCTTAGCGTATGTACGGGGTGGAAGGTGGATTATGTGGTTGATACGAATGGCGATCATTAACGCAGGTGAAACCGTGGAGCGCAGCTAGTCTTTCATAGAAACGACAATTCTTTGTTATAACTATAAAATAAACTTTTTCAGTGTCTAATGTCAATAAAAAACATTTAAAAAATTACAAATAATAGTTTCAAGCGCATATCTGAAGAAGAAAAAATCCAATTAAATAGTAAAACAAGACATGAAACGTAAATTCACATTATTCAGATACATAGTTATCTCTGACTTAGGCCCAAGATTTTAATCACGATTTCAATTAAAGAACTTCATAGCGTAAGCTTATGCTTAAGAGAATTATAAAATTCCAAGAGCAAACATTTTTGGTTTTTTTCCATCTTTAATCCAACCAATTCTCAATAAAACATCATAGTTAGCAAGTTTTGGAATAACCATTAACACGTGGACAAATCGCCATATACATATACATATATATATATGTACATACGAGTGTGTATGTGTGTGTGTATAATAAAATCGATTGGCCGACTAATGGGACCATCAAATGAAACGGATTCAACGAACAGTTGCAGTTACAAAAGACAAGGTCATCGTTCAAAATGTACGGAATGTATGACGAATTCGAAGGTTAGATGGATACTACATGACTTGGACGACAGCAGGTTAGAGCGGCGAAACAATAAAATATTACCGCTGCTTAATAACAACACACAAACCGTCTAAAGTAAAGTGTATTCTGTGTTATAGTAACGTATACAAAAATATATTACCTTAAAAAAATTTATTTCAACCAACCTGAGAAGAGACGTGATCACCGCAAAAATTATCATCCCGAGTCGGAATCGAACTAAAGATCGCCAGCTCAAAATGAAGACTCCTAACTCTAACCACTGCAGCAACGAACCAGTGCCAAGTTAATGAGCGAAACATTTCTTCAAATTTCCGGACGTACATATTACATTTTCTCTGCTAACTACCGTTCGTTCTAACGACCTCGTGACGTCACCGACACGCTGATCCCAAACACGTGTATTTGTGTACTTCCAAACACGACAAGAAACTTCAAACCAAGGTGAGCTGCAATCAACACAGCTGAAGGTACGGGGGCCGGACGGCGCAGGGCTCACCAACTCCAAGAGCACATAATAAATTCCATTTCATATCAGCCGTATTCAATATGTTACTAACTAGCCAATGCCTCTTCGATACACTGCATTGCCCAAATAAACAAAATAAAAAAAAGCCACCGTCATTAATTTAAAATATGTCCAAATAATTCTTCCACTATCTCCAAAAAAATGTAAAATATATGTCATTAATTTGTAAGGATCCACTTTTTCTTTGTAGTACTGTAACAGAAACTGTTCAATGTAATCAAAACATACAAGCATTCCCATTTATTTATATAGATTATATTTGACCCGGGAACGTTTACAGTAAGCAAAAAAACAACCAAAGTTTCATCAAAATCGGACTAATGGTTCAGGAACGCATAAAGGACAAGCATACATACATTCATATTTCTAGTCTACTTGAAAGTGAAGCTATTTTGTATAGAAAATACATCATTAACTTCGTTTAGTCAGTTCAACGATTAGACGAAAAGATAGTGTTTTATTTTGAAAACAAAGTATCTATGACATCAAACACTTCAAGTGACATTCATAAATCGTTGTGTCTATATATTTATTACCTGTGGACGAACATTCCCACACAACACTTGTTCATAATTTTTATTCCATTAAAAACATCTGTTTGAGGTGCAAACAAAAAAATATTTTTATTAACAAATCTGAAGACCATTTGAGTGTAATTTCCGACACACAATAAATGTATTTTATCAAATATTTTTCGATCAGCCAAATTAATTATGCATGCAAGGATCATTAATATCTCAGGAGTTAATATCTCTAGGATTTAAAAATAAATTTATCAATAAAAGATATGTATATACATGTTTATGATAGGAAGTGTCAGTTGCAACTTTAATGCCTCGAAAGTTGAGTGACATTCGTCGAATGTCACCGTTTTAGTTAAGGAGTTGTTCGGCCTTTGGCTATTGCATAATGAACCTACGCCAATAATAATGGCCCGTGACATCATCTTACATGAACTAAGTGGGAGTCGTGCGACGAAACAGCACAACTGATAACAACATCTGTCCACTGCTTAATAATAATAATATCTCGAGTGTTGATGGACGTAGGTGCCGAGGGAGGCCAAGAGTCGCCTATCTCGACCAAATAGGTCAGATATTGGCTGATGGGGGAGTCAGGAGCCTCCGAAACCGGCGTGGATGCAAGAAGAGACTGATGAATGTAGACGAAGCACGTCAGGTTTGTAAGGAAGGAAATATTTAGCACTCGGTGCTTTCTGCCTACCTCGATCGGAACCTGGCGTGATGGTATGTTGTTGTTGCTGTTATTTTATCTCGGGACATTTCTACACACGGCCATCTGATCCCAAAGTAGATACTCAAGTACCTACTTCTGTGCTAAGGTAACCAACCAGACGGCTGATAAACTACATGCACACTTAGAAATATGTATTTAAATAAATGATCCTTTTTTACACCCTCTACACAGAACAAGTACCTCTGGTTCATTGCACAGGTATTTGTTGTGGATAGGGATTGAACCCACAACCTCCAGTTCAGTGGTGAGGTTCGTTGAGCACTGCATCAACGGGTCAGTCAACGGGCCCGTGAACCTAGACTGCTAAGCGGGGGTATGTAGGTTCGATTCTCAATCACGACAAATGTTTGTGCGATGGGCGCAATATTCTAAATTTCTATTGACATACTACATTTTCATGTTATTATTATTTTATGTTCCTTTTTTAAAATTGCAACCAAGATGAAGACGATCGAGTTTCTTTTTTTTTTTTAAATACATATATCGTTTTCTAAGTAAAAGATTAATTCTTTTATGTCTTTTTTGATTATTGCAAGTATGATCACCGCCATTGAGCCTACTACGAGTATCGATATACTCGTACATATTTTCAAACACCTATTGTCGTATTTCGTTCCCTGAATTTTATTCTTTCTTTTTATAATCGCGCCGTGACCGAGCCACGCCATCCTACCATCAATACCGTCATTCGATCGCCATCGAGATACTTCTGTCGATATCGTTAATTCGTCGTTTATTTATAATGGCAATTATTCAGTGACGGCTCGTCTGATTAGCGATTAAATTTAAATACGCAGGTAGGAACAACGAGATGAATCAGTGCGGTGTTCGCACACGCACGCACACACACACAGACACACACACACACACACACCCACACACACACACACACACACACACGTGCACACACACACACAGCGGCGAACAATAACACGGCACATTAGCGAATCAATAGCCGTAACGAATCACGCAAGAGCCGCGCCGCCGACATATCGCTGTTTGTCGCGCGTAATGCGTTTCATGTAATTGTTATGTGTGAAATTAATATGATTAAAAGGTAAAACGATTTATGTGTAAATAACTAATATTACTCGCGGTTGACGCGCTGTAGATAGGTAAATACGTGAAATGCGTTGCAAATATATAAATAATAGTATAAATTATCCGAAGACGCGGTCGCGGTCTCGGTGACAAGTTCGCTTTCAAAGATATGCGTGTGCGTGGGAGCAGACAGTGTTACAGACACCGTCCCACACTGACACCGTTCCCGGCTCATATACCGGTATGACTTCATTAACGGTCTTTTTAAATATCACACTTTTCAAATCGTGTAACATAACAACATGTGTGCATAATTATATTCATTATATTAAATATCCTTTTCAAATTTATTCTTATTAGGATAATGCCTATGCATACCGAACAGCGAAAACTATATAAATAATTATTTTTACAATGAACACGTAATCTTTATGAACCAATGAACAATTTATGACTGCATGAACAATTTTCCTTTTTTAGAGAAACATTAAGAAAAAATTTGAAAACTGCCCAAACACTTCCAATAGTTGCACAAATCCTCGCGTCAGCCGGAAAACACGCAAAAAAATTAAAAATTAAAAAATCTTAATAGTAAAATAACTTGTATGACGTCAAGACCCACCTGTTGTGCAACTAAAAACAATTTTATGACCCGATTACACTTAGAGTGCAGCTAATTAAGGATCGTTATACCTTTTTGCGACCACTAAATATTTAAAACGTATTAATTAAGCACACATACATACATGGACACGACACACACGCGCGCGCCCACACATATACACATACACGCACACACACATGCACGCACACACACATGCACGCACGCACACATGCACGCACACACACATGCACGCACACACGCACGCACACACGCACGCACAGACGCGCACACACACACCCACCATAAAAACGATGTACTGCTCATTGATGAAACATTGCAATTCATAATTTGTCAAACTCGAATAGAAAATCTCTTCTAGGCGATATCCGATATATGTGGACAGCAGGAGGCTGAATATTAGTTTTAATCTAGGACAATATAAGTTATAAGCACTAGAAGTATAGATGAAGAATGAATACGGTCAGCAATGACCGCAATTCTTTTGATACAACGTAACAACATTTGTATGGATATAGAAGGGCGACTGGAACATCTATCATCTAGATTCGCTCCCAATAAGGTAGACTCGCTGGAGATGTTACAGGTAGCTTAGCTATTTCATACATACTAAAGGTAACCCCAGATCGACCCCTGCTACAGATAGCTAAAACGCCTCTGATAGTGACAGTCAAAGTGAAGAGGAAACCGTGAAGAACGGTTAGAATATTTTGTGAAAACAAATGAAAATCATGCGACAGAAATTGCGTCGCGAGTAAATATGCATTGCGTTTAAAGGAAAGGAAAACCCCAAAGTGAACAAGGTTGAGATCAGTGAAGCACGCTATCGATACGAAAAAAATGAGTGTCGAGATGAACATGCTGTGTGTCGGATATGCAAAATGAACGAGGAAAGTGATATTATAAGCATCAGCCAACCAATCCGTTCATTGGACGCTCTGATACTCCAAAACAATCTGAATTGACAACCGAGTGACAACGGTGAAAATGATGAATGTATCGTCACCATTCTCTCTGCGAATATCAATTGTATACATGTGAAGCAACTAGAACGTTTATATGTTTTTCTGTTAACAATTTCGCGACGATCCCGCTGATGCATTTTCGTTGTCGAAATTTTTTATGCAATACTGTACAATATAAAAAGGCGTACAATGAATAAGGCGTGAATGAAGTCACGTATAAACTACAAGCGTGTATTTGTGCGACAAAATAAATTAGCCTGATATGTGTATATTGAACCCTAGAACTGAAAAAAACACCACCAGTCCTCGTATTTTGCCCTATTCCACAATTCTCCTGGTAGAGTCAAGGTAACGGATTAATACGATTTGCATACAGACAAAGAAATAACCGAATTGAAGCGGTCGGAGGAATAAATTAAAATCCCCTGCCTACAAAGTCAATTAGGGCCCGGATGGCTATTTCGTATTTCGAGGTATTTATAATATTATTATTCATTACAATAGCATCCAGCTACATCCAGCATTTTATAGCTAACCCAGTGATTTCTAGTAAATGACTACTAATGAAGTTAGTTGAGGTTCGCATCAAGGACTTTAAGACAGTTAGTTTTAGATAGACTAGATATGTATAGAACTTAGTGCTTATTCCATTTTTAAATAGACATGGCGGATCAAACTTATAGCCAGAATTATCGAAGTTCATTATGCTGACAAGTGATTTAAACATAGTTATGCACGCAATAACCAAAGAGATATAATCAAAAGATATATTTCAATTGAAGCATCAGACGCAGTGACAAATCTGCAGCTAATTTTGTCAGAACCTCTGAGCGCTATTCAAGACAATTATCCCATAGTGATGTCTGACAACAAAATTGTCTCACATGCAACCCATACGCCAAAGTGTAGTAGAGGTTTATTCACACTATCGTTGAGTGTATTTGTTTACATGTGTTTTTAAAAAATGTACATAAACTAGGTCCAATCCATAAACTTGGTCCATGAATCCAACGTGAATCAAAAAGTGTAACGAATGGCCGTAATAACAATTGTAATAAAACATTGCAACAGTAACATTGTTTCCGTTATGATTTTTTTTAAATAAAAGTATAGGATGCGATTTAAATACGATGATTCAGTAACATTAATAAAAAAGCAATTTTCTTGAGTATTTCCATAAAATCCTTTGCACTGAATACGAGCACTGGAGGCTGCTGTTAAGATTTTTTTTATTTAAAAAAAACACCAAAGGACCCACCTTACCCCCCTTGGTTTGCATGTGACCACTCTGTGTAAAATGGTCCTTACAGCTCATACATCTCTATATCAAATAGGAACAAAATACTTCCCGAGATACAATTTATATGTGTAGATAACTTCGGGGCGCGGCAATCCGACCAAGTTATTTTTTCCCATGCTCTTTACTGCATAGGAGAACCAAACTGAGCAAGCTTTCCATTCCTAAGTACACACCACCCACCACATTAAAAGTTTGTTAGCGCACGTCACACAGTTAACGAGCACTGCACGCCAGTGTGAACTGACCTTTATACCACGGCCATTGTGATAAACTACTCCCATAATACACGCCGGTGGCGACGTAACTCGTGAAACAATTAAACGATGTTATCTGGCAGAAATAAAAGTTGGTCACATTGTATAGGTAGCACCACCTATCAAACCACGAATTCAAAACACGCCAGAATAATCTCTCATTGGGCATTATAATAATTGTAATATTAGCGAACTAAAAGCCCCACATTTACACAACATTGTGAAGCATTATCGGTATGGTAAGAAAAAAAAATACATATATAGCTACAAAAGGCGAACTTTTTCTTGTAAAACAGTATAGGGATCTAGAATAGTAGTGGTAGTGTTAAACCCCGGCTCTAAGGCTTCTTGGCAGCGGGGTATTCCAAGAAATGCTATTATTATTTTAAATTTTTAACTTGGCTTGTAACATAGAGACAAGTATACATTTTTTAAACAATAGCACGTACATATGTTAAGCGGATTTTCATAAAAAATATCACCCACTAAACTTGAGTTAAAAAAATGGCTCTTTGAATACACTTTAATTTTGTATTGTTTATTAGTAATTGGCTCTTTTGGGTAACAGGTTTGCTGACCACTGTTCTAGAAGATTCGATTCGCATCGTAACATTACGCAAGCCATACGCAAGAGCTGGGTTCAATTCGAGTACAAAGAAGAGGAAAAAATTAGTACCTTGTCAGAAAGAATAGGTAACTTGAAGACGATAAAACTAATGATCGTCATTAGAGCCTTCATTAACACATAGTAATTTGTCAATATTGAATAATATACACAACTCATTCATAAATTATGCAGTTCGTGCAATGAATATATAGTAGGAAATGAAGTCATCAATATAAAAATATAAATAATATCAAAATATGTTTAATTATATT
>DVPR01001374.1:0-11007 GCA_018239345.1 Oxynetra stangelandi | reverse complement strand
GAATAATTCCAGGTTGTATGTATGGGGGAAAATAGCTTCCGGCAGGGAATTCCACTCTTTCGCAGTCTGTAGCAGAAGCCACCAAGCGCTGCTTAAATTTTTGTATTCTGCTTTTGAGCTAACAGACATAATTAGAACAAGAGACGATCGAACTCGGTCTTCAAAGGTGCAAACGCAAGCAGACTGCAGACTAATAACAAGAATTTTAGGTAAATCCGTGATCATGCACACAAACTATGCGATTTGGCAATTGAAATAAAAAATAATAAAATTATTATTTTAAACTACTTGCATTAAGAATCATGAGCGCCTTGAAGTAGTATCTACTATCTACTAATACTGTGTGTGTGAGTGTGTTTTTGTATACATTCACCGACCTAATGCGGCCACCGGCGAATGCATCCACTCCGTTATTTCGGGCGCGCGTGGGTTCGCGTGCAACTTGTATAGCGAATCTCATTAATAAAGGTCTTCGCGAGTTGCGTTGGTATGAGTGTACCGTTAACACACTCACACGGGCACACAGTTGATCCCCGGCAGTTGGTCCGCGCTGGATAATTTGTGAGAGACATTTTATAAACCAATACATAACTAACATTTCTCAGTTATCTATCTTATATCTTTTTTATTATACTCGTATTCGTTTTTATCTTATTTGCAAATTCGTCTTATTTCATTTACGTTATACCAAGTTGATCAGAGTGATGAATGTAGACGAAGCATGTCAGGTTTGTAAGAAAAGAGATATTTGGCTCTCGATACTCTCTGCCTACCCCGTAAGGGACGTGGCGTGATGGTTTGTTTGTTTGTATTGTTTATGTTAACAACATTATTTACTCATTTTTCGGATTTTATCAGGAGATATTTCATAGCCAAGATGAAAACTTTGGTTAGTGGCGTTTATCATCCATATTCATGTCAGAACGATATTTAAAATTGTCATCTCTATCGAAATAAAAACGTTTGCAACTTAACAGTCCAGCGAGAGAGACAACAAAGGCGTTTAACCGCCACGCTGTCCCATTGCATCGTCTAACAAATATTAATAGGTGGGTAGTAAATAATAATAGAAAAAAACATACGCGTCGAATTGAGTAATTAGCCTCCTCGTTTTTGGAAGTTGGTTAAAAAGAGATTTATATCGTTCGCTTTAACGGTGTGAAAGAAAATGTCGTAAGAGAATCTGGAAACGTTACAGTACTTCATAATGTTCTCTTAAGAGTGTGAAGCATGCCGAACCACACTCGACCAGCGTGGCACACTAGGACTTTTACAGTTACATTCTGAGTACAGACCCGTCTTCAGCAGTGGAACTATAAAGGCGTATAGTTACAAAACTTATGAATAATAATAATAATTTAATTCAACATAACTCCAGTTCAGTTTATCTAGGCAACGTTCATGCGAGTCTCCTGTGTTTATGTAAGTTTAGTTACTCAATATTTAGTTGCATTATATTTCATAATATTTGTACCGTCATTCATATTTTTAATAGGACCTACCTGTTAAAATGGCTGCATTTGATAACGTGTGTTTTGTGACAGTAATTATTTATAAGTACACTTTATTAGCTCGAATTACTTAAGTACCTATAGAACACAGTACAGTTCATTTATAAGTATTAAATATTTATGTACTAGTGTACTGTTAGTCGTCATTTAATACTATACACTAGGTAGGAGGTAGAACCTGTATACGGTTCGCCCAGGAAAGTATCTACCTCTACACGGTGAAGCAGTTGTTATAACAACCTGTGTTTCAGTCTGAAGGCCGGTCCACGTGGATACTAGAGGCGACCATCTCAATTCTCACTGGCTACACGTCTATAGGTCGAAAATAGGCCAAATAGTCCTGTTCAAGGTCGGCTGAAGATGTCTATGAGCGGCAGCGGCCAGTCGTGACGCTGCAAGCTCACTCTAGTTACAAAAAAAAATACAACCACATTAAATGCAACATAGACCCGTTTTTGTTTTTTTAATGTTTATATATTGATATAGAGCGCCGACATTTACCAAATAATTGGGGAGTATTTAAGAGGTACCTTAATAGTATTTTTCCTGTATTGCATCGTTGACCGCAGTGGAGTTTTTTTTTTAATATTTGTAATAATATCGTGGGACATCTTCACGCACGGCCATCTGATCTCGAAGTGGCTATTTACTCGTAAGTTCCTGTGTTATGCTAACCAGACAGCTGATAAACGACCTATATACTGAATAGATATTTTTTTAATACCCAGACACAGAACAAATACATATGGTCATCACACGAACATAGTTAGTCCTGGTGGAGGATCGAACCCGCGATCCCGGTTCAGCGATCAGTTCGCTAGCCACTGCAGCAACGGGCCGCTCAAAGCGAGTCAGTTTGAGCGATGTTGTTGCATACATTTAGATCCACTCCCGGCAATGTCTCTCAACTTGTTCACAGTTCATACAGAGTGCCGCGCGTGCAACTCATGTAAATAATCGCGGTGACACGGTGTTGGTCGCGCGATGCGAGCGGCCCGACGCGACGCGACGCGCGGCTTGAATACGTAATGCAACGTGTCTTTGACTCGTCGTGTGTTATTACAGTTTCTGTATGTTACACTGAGACTTTACAAATGGAGATTTTGAGATGATTGAATGCTGGTTTTTTTTTACATGTTTTTCTTTATTAAACTAGCGTTCGGCTAGTGTAGGGTTGTTAAGTGCGCGGGGGAGTTTAGAGTTGGGGCTAGCGTGAAAAAAATTAAAAATGTGTCTGTAAAAGACACACACACGTGTATGCACGAAGAGAGCAGGGACAGAGATGTTTGGCTCTCGTTCCGCTCTGCCTACCCCGTTAGGGACCTGGCGTGACGGTTATTTATCTATTCATTTGTGTCTGCAATAAGATATTTGAGGTCTGTAAAATAATTTCATCCCTTCGTATTTGATATGGTTGAATAGGAGAATTTATATTGTTGTGTGTTTAGAGTCACTTTAGAGTCTATTGGAGATGTTGAGTTCGGATCTCAGTTGGTTGTTTTAAGCGCTTTGCAAATATGTTTCTTGTAGTTCAATTACAATTAATCTTTCGATATGGGCATATGGGAAAACGTTGTAGAGATTCTTTTAATACCTAAGATAAGCTCGCGTTTGAGTGTGAGCTCACCGGATGGTGATTGACAGCCTAGAATGTAACCCGCTCACCTAAAATATGCCTATGCGCTTATGCTTATATAAGAGTTCGTTGTAATATTTTTTGACTGATAACGAAGTCTGTCCACCTGCCTTTGAGCGTTGTAGACTGAAATAAACCGTTTTCATGTCGCGAGGGAAGGGAATTTAGTGAATCGGAATAGCACGAATGAACATAAAATATATATTATATACATAAAATGTTACGCAAGTCGTAATATAAATAAAATTAGTCAAATACACACGCGGACGGAAACAATAAAATCGAGGAACTGTGCTGTTCGATACAGTTTCGTTTGCTGCCC
The DNA here is from genome assembly GCA_018239345.1 of Oxynetra stangelandi. Taxonomy (NCBI): domain Eukaryota; kingdom Metazoa; phylum Arthropoda; class Insecta; order Lepidoptera; family Hesperiidae; genus Oxynetra; species Oxynetra stangelandi. The sequence goes on along the minus strand of DVPR01001374.1, from coordinate 7,538 downwards.
CGCCTGGTATCTTCAATGACTGCATTACATCAATATATTATTTATTTATTAAATATTTTACATTATTAATGTGCTTAATTTAATTAATTAAATACATTAAGAGAATTGCCTTAGCTGTACCATCATGAACATATTCGTACTAAAAGCGTTTTGTGTCATTCCGTCGTCACTGTTTCTTTGGCCCGGTTTGCGGTTTCTAGATCTTGTACCAGTGACAGGTTTTGTAACAAATGAAATTTCGCCCGTAATATATTTATCTATATACAAATATATATTCTTATAAATATATGTTGCTTTTTTTTCATATTTGGGGAGATCATTACATACAAAAGTAAGCACTTAGCAGTGCCTGTGTTACAGTAACTAGACATATAAATATATACTTTTGTAAACATTTAGTCAAAACCTAAACAGAAAAAATGCTTGTTAGCACAATCGTCTACACACGCTGGCCAGTCTACTGTGACTCCCAACATTGTGTATTCACGATAAATAGATACTCGATGTAAGTGGACTGTACAACATACATGCACGGCGAAGTGGCGCAATTGCTGCCAGTATCTCACACTCGCGAAGCTGTGTATTGGCAAATTGAATAAACACCACGCAAACGATAGACAAACAGGAGTAGAACGCGCCGGTAATGGTATTTAATATTTGCTCACTTTTCTTCAGATACCCCAACAGAGTCACACATAAAACATTTACAAAACGATGCTTATTGAAACTGTAAGTGTTGATATGTATGCCAATTACAGGCGTATACAAGATTTTTATATTATAACTTGGACGTGTTAAGAGTGGCTGTAACGGATTAATAGAACGGCCGAAATTCAAATATTAGGGGATAAAAATAACAATGAACATAATTAACAAATTGATGAAATAGTCGGACAGTTTGACTGTATTGTACGTGGTACGATAGCTCGATAAAAAGAGAACGCTAATATAAGAGGTCCCTCTATCCTTGTCTTGGGCGTGTACTTGCTTAACCAATGCGCAATTGTCGATGCGGTATTGTCAACATTAGTTAATGCACAATCGCGAGTAAAAAAGTAAGAAGGACCTTTTATATCTGCGTTCTCTTTTTATTAAGAGTATATCACGCCCGCATTCGGCGTTCTACTTTTATATGTCTATGATACTAATAGAGCACTCTCGAGAAACACGCCTTGACATGTCACAGCGGTGGTTCGTGTATATGTTATGTATGTATGTTGTGTTTTATTCGAAACGAGGTACATGTGGTGTTTTGGTGGTGATTTAACTGGCCTGCTAGAGCAGTGGTGCGGTTGAGCTGCCCTCCCCGCTCTGGATAAATATTTGCGTGTTTAGGAGTAGCACTTGTTTTGTAGCTGAAAAATAAAATAAATAACCGTCACGCCAGGTTCCTAGCGGGGTAGGCAGAGAGCACGGAGTGCCAAACATCTATGTCCTAAGAAAAATAAACATAATAATAATATCCGGAGACAATTCCACACACGGCTATCTGATCCCAAACTAGGCATTTAAACAGTGCCTGTGTTTTGGTAACCAGATGACTGCTTTATATTACATACATATAAAATATGAATTTGATTTAAACCTGCGTTGCTCATTATAACCGAAATGTTAACCCACTAAATTATCAAAGTATATAATATAAGTATATTATTATTATTGTTATCAAATGCCCCTTCGGTCCCGCTTATCGCAGCAATGCAGCTGCACTCCGCTGATAACAAGTGGCGCCGATCGTCTAATATTGGTATTTTGTTAACTGAATTCGATGTAATTCAGATGATAATTCCAATCATTAGTGTTTCAATAGGCTTTCGGGCGTATGTTTTAATTTTATTTTAAAATTGTATGACCTTTTAAAAACATCTATACGTTACTGTGCATCTCTCGGAAGGTGTATTGGTGTTTTAATATTTCTATTAGCACATTAATAAACATTAATATATGCATATTAGAGGGTATACGGAAATTAATAAGTTACTAAATTAAACATTGTGCTGTTAAGTAAACATTCAAATTGTTATAGTGTTTTTTTTAATTTAAAAATGTTCTTATTATATCGTTCGTGATGTGTTTGTAATGTATTAATGTGTTCGTTATTAATACAAAAAGCCAACAAATCAATGTCCTAGCTTAGTTGAAGCCTTCCAAGCGTAGTTTAGCGGCCGATCAATTTGCCGAACTCGTTTTGACGAAGTAGGCGGTGTGTTGCCCAATGGCGCCCGCGTGGGCATCCAGCCTCGCCGATACCAACTACCAAGTGCAATGAGCGTGTTAGCTTTTTAGCTCGCCGCAAAACAATGCCCAGATGTGATGATATGGCGTGGGCAAATCACATGTTACAATCGAAGTGATCAATGAATAGTTACTTTTAGTATAGAACGTAATAAAGAAAACCACTTTCGAATACTCTAAATAATACACAAAAGAAATTGTTGGTCGTATCACATAAATATTTGTGCGTAAGTCGAACCCACGACCACCAGGCTGGAGCGCCAGTCCAGCGGTCAGCTTCACTAGCCACTGCACCAACGGATCAGACAACAAATGTTTGTTAATAAGCACTTAAACAGTGCCTGTGTTATGGTGGTAACCAGGTTACTGATATACATACATATATGGTATTGGAGCATATAGATATAGTGTAACATGTAGTATTGGAACATATAGTTATATAGATATGTTATCTTTATAATAAAATAAATAAATAACCGTCACGCCAGGTCCCCAGCGGGGTAGGCAGAGACCACGGAGTGCCAAACATCTCTGTCTTTGCAAACCTGACGTGCTTCGTCTACATTCGTCTATATAATTATATGTTCTAATAGTGTCAAACTGGTCGATTGGTCGCCCGGGCATCGTCGCTTGTCCTTTGTTGCAGCGCGCGCCCCACAAAGTGTCTCTGTCCGAAGTGTCTCTGGTGTCTCTGGCCGTTTGTCTGCCAATCAGGCGCGCTGTAAGTGACAAGTGTTCGAATTGCAATGTTACGTTCCTTCTGAGATTTTACGCCGTCTATTTCGTACTCGAATCCAATATTCCAAATCGAATTAATATGCACTACAACTTCATAATCAACTTACTTTTTCTACTCGTCAATATTTAGGCAACGATCGTAGGTTTTTTTTTTGCAGTCCATACGCGTCTAATTGAACGCCTCCTGATATTTTTGGAAGCCGGTTAACAAATACCGTAGAATGCTTCGACACCGCGGTGTTGTAACGGTCGTGCATGTGTCTGACGCACTCGTGACGCCGGTAGCGTCAGCAAAAAAAATTGTTTTTTGTTGGAAATTATTTCGAAATTTCTAAACTAACAGCATAAGCGTTTATACAGTATATTTGCAATGTTGTTGGTGGATAGCAATTATGTGACCGCGCTGGTGAAGTTTTAAATATGTTTTTATACATAATTGTGTCTTAAGCTAATGGTAGTCAGGGGTCAATTAAAAGTCACCGACTGACCGACTCGTGGTCATTATGGTTATGGTACAACCATAACCATAGATTAGTTGATCGTGATAACGGTACGATTAGTTACATTTGAAATCGTAACTCCATTTCGACCTTGTCATGACCGCCGTGATCGTATGATGGATGAAATCGAATTTATGACCATTTCGAATGCAATTTTGTTAACTTTATAACCGTTCGGCATGATATTGGGCGATTAATAATTCGATTCTAGAGCAGAGTATATTTTTATTCATAAAATATAACTAGACTGGTCGATGGTCATGGCGTCGCTCCCCTCTCTGTTCTAGGACATTGTCATTCCGTTAAAGTATCTTATATTTAGATGCCTCGAATTAAGTATCACCACTGAACCTTCAAATCTCATCAAAATCGATCCTATACTTCTTGTTTGACACAAAATGACGAATCTCTATAAACGAACCGTTGTCTGGGCATTCAGGTGCACATCGAATCCGCGTCAAATTGCATTGCATTGCATTGCTGCAGTTCAACACGATAATAACCTCGCCATCGGAACAACCCCAACGGGATACGGTTATCTGGCCGATATAACAGTTTATTTATAGAGCGCGTGCACTTTGCTATATGGCCGTACTGACTCGTTACTGATATTATTCATGCGCCATAAATTGTCAGCCATTTGCAATAATAATTATGCCGACCGGCCCGACGACCGCACCTAACAGTGAATGAGGAGCAACTGGATCGGCAAGCGCGAGTCGAAAACATTTATATTTTAATGTTTTGTCAATTTGAAAATGGAACGCTTGGTTTTTTTTTCTTCATGTTGAAGTTTTGTTGCAAGGTTTCTTTGTGTTCTTTTGGCGGGAATTGGCTTACTTTTTCGTTTATGGGATTTACCGAGTATTTTGTTTCAGCGTGACCGTAGACGCGGTTATTAAACCTAATAAAGCGGTTACTAAAACTTATGTTATAAACATTCTTTTGATTTCTTTATTTATAAGCGGTTTTTTTTTCAACAAAATATTATCTTCTTTGTGCTTTTTTTCATTTTAATGCATAGATATTAACTGTGCATGCGCATGTGCATGTGCAGGTTTAATTGATGTAGTGAGTTCAACAAATTTCATCTACTATCTCTTCCCGAATTGTGTTGGAACACTAAAACAGTTTGGAAGTATTCATTATGCCTCCAGTCCCATCTGAGCGCGCCAATAAAAATATCAATATGCCTTCTGCGTTCACATCTGGCAATCCTACACAATGAGAATAATTTACTTGTGTAATTAATTGCTAATTGGCAACATTACCGCATTGGAGGAAAACCCTAAAACAAGGTCGACAAACTTTTACATTCACGTTTTAATACTCTAGCGGCAACTTTACGTGAAAGAATGTCTCGCCTGTTTTGCCTAATACCCGTCCTCTGTGGTAATGTTCACATCTGGCAACACTGACTTTACGATGCGCGCACCATTTTGCAACGTTGCCACTCTACAGTTAGCGCATCGTGTGTTGCCAGTCCGTGCGTTGCACCGATTTATTCGCATATATTATTGTCACATCGCGACATCGTGACAAAAATGGCAAGCAATATGCAACTTAACTTGGTCGTCTATTGGTGATATTGGAGTAATGCGAATTCAAAATTCTTTGATTTATATAGATAATATACAGAATACAATTTATTGTCAGGTGTATTAAATTGTATGTAAACATTGAATACTGTTTGTTGAAGTTTGAGTGTATTTTTGAATATATATAATAAATAAAGTTACAATAATACATGAACGTTGATGTTTAGATTGATTGTTATTATTATTTATTATATTATAAAATATTTTTCACTGGAAAGCAACGTAAACAAATACATAATTATCTTGACTTACTTCGTGTTGTAGTCTTTCATTGTTTAATGGCTTACATATTCTTGTAAAAGGAAGCACCACAGTAGGATTTATTATAATGCTTTCTAGTGTTAAGTCGTAGAGTATGCTTTGTATTTCATGTCTACTATAAGACTGGAATGTATGGGATAGTTCAAGATTATTAATAGCATATAGGTTTTATATGTATTGTCCACCTTTTCCAAGTTTGATAGGTACCTAGCTAGAGTGTAATTCTTCCGAATTATATTGTTAAAATGGACGCTTGGTTTTTCGTTAAATCTTGATACATCACCAGTTCCTAGTTACATAGACCTTATTATCAAAAACCATTCAACAAACTTTCATCAGTGAATAATTCTCATGAGAGAGATCAATGTATTAGTTATTTCATTTTCCCTTTAATAAGACTGCTCACGCTTAAAGCTTGTTATTCATAAATCGTTTGATCTATGCAATAACTATTCACAAATAACTTTCTTTCTGACATCTAGTCTACATCGGAGTGTTCTAATAGTAGATATTTAGCTCTTGACTCTCTCCAGATAGTGGTAGGCGACAGTTGCATATTAACATCACCCAGTCATGCCGTGATTTTGTTTTAACCTGTGTATCATACAAAATATATTATATATTAATGTAAATATTTGCTTTCAATTCCCTACTACGGCGTGAATAATTTAAAGTTAACAAGTCGAAAATGAACTCTTTTCATAGCAGTCGTTTTAAAGTATATCTGTCTGTAGATCCTATTTTTTTATGTTAGTAGAATTACTTTTTCACCTGAATGCGATTAATATGATTGTAATTTTCAGATAATTAGCCTCATTAACCTCATATATTAAGCAATCCTTATGCCTATTATATAAAGAATATTTTTAAAACGTGGACGAGCCTCAATTGAGAGCGAATGTCAATGAATAAGGATATTTTCTAAAAAAAAAAAAAAACATCTACATCAAAAATATGTATTTATTATTTTTTAATGGTTTTCGAGCGACGCAAGAGCGATGCAACCGCTATGTGATTTGACCGTAGATGTGATAGTGGCTGTATGTATATTTCGTTATCGTGTTAATACAATCAGAGTGTGACTAATTGCGGCTGATTCAAATCGGTGAACACTTGCCGAGTTGCCTCACAGCTGTTTGCCGTTAATGAACGAACGATGAATGAAATTAATGAACGGTGATGAACTAACTACTCGTATTATGAACGATGAATGAGTATATGATAATATTACATTAATAATATTGATCGTTGTGGTCTGTATTAGTTATATTCAGAATTGGGAACTTTCGACCCGATAATATTGAAAAATTTAGGTATTAAAATTTAGGTTCGGTATGATCACTTATCCAACATTTAGTTAATTTTCGATGTGACATCCCGAATTCGAATTACGTCCTGCATCTTATATGCGTACTTCTATCTTTATGTATGTATGTATGTATTATTTACACAGTATGTATGTATTTACACAGTTTACTGTGTTTTCAGGATCTTCATGGTTTTTCATGTAGAAACAAATGAAATCACGAAAGAAAGGTAAAAAAAACACACAAAAAAATCGGTTTTTGACGATTTTGGAAATTTGAAAAAAATTTGAGCCGCCACCCTTTTAAAAATTTTCTTTGAGCGGTCCTTTGGAGGGGGCTTTTAAAACATGATAAACATATTTTATTTAAAAAAACTTGAAAAAAAATTATCGTTTTTTTTGGTCGCTCTAATATATATCTACATACTTACTTTGTGAAATAGAAAATCCGTGCCTGACGTACCGAAACATTAACTATTATTTAAATTTAAAATTAAACCATCAAACGACCCACCTTGGAGGTATTTTTTTTCTATTCAAACACAGGCAAGTGATTCGCTCCAGGCCCCGGCCGTGTCAAGGCCAACGCAATCAGATCGCTCAGCCGCTGTACGATTGTTTGTAATTGATACCCTCGGTGCTAATGCGGTTTTCCGTATTAAATTATTGCCTTGGCCCTCAATGAACTTGGGATTGGATTAAAAAACAAAACTCACTGGAATCGTATTCGGACATGCATCAAAATAATTACGAATAGAAATGAAAAAAAAACTTTATTTGCCCCCAATAAGTGTTGAGTTTATTTTATTGTTTTTTTTAAATAGTAAATAATTCTAATACGATTATTAATGGCCTAAAAAATAAATAAAAAAAACAATAATAGTGCATTACACTGACGAC
>DVPR01001373.1:0-11007 GCA_018239345.1 Oxynetra stangelandi | reverse complement strand
TGAGATTAGGTATTAAAAATTTATTTGTGCGCTTACCATAATAATTATGTACTTTAGGGATTATAAGTTTCTCCTGTATATATATATATATATATATATATATATATATATATATACATTCGAATACATATACATTCGAAATTGAACTGTACATGTGTATCCTTAATATAATAGTATTATTTTAACCTAATTAAGACAACGTTTTTACGTTTTCCGCGAAACACATTATACAGAGCACCAACTAATATAGAAACCTGTTCACATACAAATTGAAAACAGATCCACTTCGCATGTAAAAATCTCATCTATCTCGAGGAGATAGATAACAAGTGTCTCCCCTTGATAGACAATTAGCCGAGTATATTGTACATTTGGCGGAGATAAAAAGAAGGGCGCTAAAGTCGCGGTATTAGGAGATATACATCAACTAAGCTCACCGCAACAAGTCACGTTCCGTGAGTCGCGCGATTAAAATATTCCTTCAGATTTGCAAAGCGAGCGAGGAATCACACAGTAATGAAATTCTAAGTGAGACGTGACTTGTTACGGGAATTTATTTAATGATATTACTAAATAATAATTCTAAGATTTAGTTAAATATTTATGTGGTATTTATAGGACAAAATTATTATTATTATAGGACAAAATATGTTAATGACGAATACGATTATGACGAAATGTCACAAGTGATACGGTTGCCTTGTTAGCGATAAAAACTCTTATTACAAATTGCAGTAGCTTTGTATGCTTTATTACCTTATTGATAATTCAACACAAGGGTGAACTTTTTTATGTAGGTAGATTTATGTTGAGTGAGTTGGAGTACATCATTCGGGTGCAGCACTATGTTATATGTACCTAATAATATTAGATAAGACTAACATTTAACATAATAGTATCCTTTTTATTTTTCACAAATGGGAAATTCTTTTTCCTATTTGTACGAATCTGTATAGGAAAAATAATTTGAGAGAAGTGAAGTAAGCATTATTGAACTAAATTTTGACTTTGTTGACCTTGTCTTTCGTAAGAAATATAGCTATTGCTTAATAGCTAAACTCATTTATCGTCGTTTTGCGCGTAGAGCTTTAATATTTACAATAAAACTTGCCCCGAATTTGGAATTCTTTCCAAAACTCTTTTGGTTTAAAATGTTAAACTTGCCAAATAACATTACAAAAAGAAACCCTTACTAGCTTTATACACTTTTTATACACGCATTTATTTACATATTTATTTAAAGTCTAGATGTTTTAAGCCATACCGATCAGTACAGTATAGAAACCTATCAGTTTAAGTCAGCCAAACGTCAGAAATTTGTTTCACAGGGAAGTATAAAATATTCTCTTAGAGTAAGCTGCCCGGACATGTGAATGCAATATCATTCAATTCCATTCATTCTCGAATTTTCTTCATTTCATTCCCGTTTTCCAACAATAAATCCTCCTTCATTCCACACTTAAAAGAGCTTCAGATCCGTGAATTGCAAAATTTTTATTCCCACTATGAATCTCTTACGAATTTTTTGCAGGAATAATTCTTCTTTATTGATGTTGAAGTTAATGTGGGACTTATTGTCTTGAGCTTACTTGAGGCTGCATCAGGCAGCAGTTTTGGTTTACAGGTTTGGGGAAGACAAACATGCTACTGCTAATATATGAGAGGTTCTAAATGTTCTTTTCAGAAATAACTTCATATGTATGAGACTTTTCACGTAATACTTTATTGCTATATTTAACAGGCAGAAATGTTACTTAAAACGTTTCTATAAAGTCTACATTTTAGTCCTTGTAAGGGGATCTTATTTTTTGTAATGTGATTTGGCAAGTTTAACATTTTAAGCCAAAGGGATTTCTGAAAGAATTACAAAATATGTTCTATTAAAATCAATAGCTTTATTTCTTACTGTACAGACACTCGCAGCCAAGGCTTCTTGTAGAGTGAGGTCATAGGTCAAGGTCACTATTCAAATTCAGATTATTTTATTCATTATATGGTACAGATACACTTAATGAAAGTTATAAAATTGATAGTCGTACCTCGGCTTTGTGCGGACTTCAGGCTATAGTAGACTGAGAGAAAAAAGGCTGGCGAAAAAAACCTCAGAGCACTCTTTTAAATAACAAATATACTCTACCACACGGCCCAGGTACGATTTGGCAAACCTCATATACAGGGTATAGCCTTTAGTTGGATGTTATCATTATATTCGAATAGAAAAAGGCAGTATTGCAACTTATAAATGCAAGCAGCGGAAGTTTCTATTTGAGAACACATTCACTTACCTTTTGGCACAAGACAATGTAAAGTATGTTTCTATATATTTCACTTAAAAGAAAAATAGAGTTAACGGAACTGAATTTCTCTAAAGTGGAGGAAAAGATAAATCATTGTTCGAAAGAGCTCGGGATCGGACAAAGGAAACAATCGGACGGGAACTGAAATGAATGAGAGGTTCGGTCTCATAGTTCGCTGTCAGTAACGTCGAAAACTAAAAATACTAAAAGGAATATATACTTGTGTAGGATTAGCATCTCCTGTGTTCGTCACTAGTGATCACTTGTTTATATATTATTGATATAAAATTAAAAAACGGAAGGCGATTTACATGTTTCAGTTCCAGTTATTCTTCTAGGATGTGTAAGGGATATGTATTTCTGGATTACGTGTATGTGGCTGTAAGAGAGACAGATTTGCCACACGTTTCCTTTACTTAGTTACCGTCCCTATTCATCCCAGTCGCAGGCACGGCCCTCATCCCGCAATGGGGGATTCTAGAAACGCTCATATCCTATTTTAATATATTGGAAATAAGTATTAATTATAATAAGTCACTAATTTTGCATATGTATTAAAGTTGTTTAGAGTTTTTGGGCCAAATTTAATTAAACCAAAGATAAAAACTGGGATCCACTGTCCACTTAATATCCTTAGCTAAATATATGATATATACATTTTATTATAGAAATAGTACCATTTTGGATTTGTTAATGTTCAAGTTAATAACGGATATTAGTTGTAATATATTGAACGATGTTGAACTGCTACTACACATCACCCTAAAATAAATTTCAAAACAAACTCACCCATATTTACATTACAATACAAACCACTTTCGTTCTTATTAAGGTGAAATTTTTAAAAGCATGGAATTTGTACACACGAATACTTACACGTAGAACTCGAGTTTAGAACAAAAGATTTCTGATCGTCTTTAAACAAGTACATTAGTCACGGAGAGGGAAAAGTTGGCGATTTGTTTAACTGCTGAAAACAAAGGAACTTTCCTCGTGCGACAAATCTACGGGCTTAAAACCACCTGTATTTATTTACAACGGACCAGGCTGCACAGCTCCGTTACCGCTGTAGTACTGGGAAGCTTAAATTTAAAAAAAATAAACGACCATTACCGCCAAACCTACTGGTTACAAAATCGCGATCAGAATTGGATTTTTGACCGCGCGTCATAATACTGAGCAGACAAAAAAATAAGAACTTGTATATAATATAAAAGTTTTATTATTTGTGTGGAATCAATATGTGGAAGATTTTAATTATTATGGCGTTATTGGCCGTGTGTTGTTATTGTATTGAGACGGTTGAACGTAATGAGTCGTTAGCTGAAGAGTCGAGAGCCACTAAAAAGAAGAAAAGTTCAGCGAGGTTGATAGGTGAGATTGACTGTTTTACTAAGTACCTTACTTTTAATGCTGATATCATTTTTCGAAAGGCTGATTTTCCGAAAGTGCTTTTAATAGACACATATCGCAACACAACAATTTATAGTCTCAGCATAAAGTTGATGATAAGCGTTATTATTAATTATGTCACTAGTGCTCAATACTCAACTTTTTTAAATCTTATTTATTTTAAAATGTGCAACTATTTATTATTTAAGGTTTAAACACATTTAACAATTGTCCGACATTAAAGTTGAAATATGTAAATTATAATTTTGTCTTTCACTTTGCGATATTTGCCGGCGGGGCAAATGTGCTTTGTACAAAATATTAGCCATTATCGCTGCGTAGATAAGCGTACATTGTTAGCGCTTAATTTATTATGTAATATATAGTTGTGCCCGGCACTACGCCGCGATAGAGCGTGTTGAAAACTGCAAAATACCTTTTTTCCCTCCCTATTCTTAGCTCGATATTGCTGAATATCGAAGAACTGAGAAATATGTATAATTTTGTAATTAAAAAGATTTTTTGCATTCGTAAGTAAGAAACGAATCGGTTAAAAAAACTTCACAAATATTCTTGTTTCCCAAGGGAACCTTCTCAATTTTCGTGATTAAAGTGTCCCACATATTGAACTATAATTAGTTTATCGAGTACTATTTAAGTCCATCCAAGACTTTTTAAGTGATTCTCAATTCACAGACTAACAAACAATATTTACTAAAATGTCCCTATATTTCTGGCTCATACCTCGTTAGACCTCCTCTGTCCAGTGCAAACTTATTGAAAAAAATATTTACTGTACTGATAAAACTGTATTTAAAATAAATCCTCCACTGGTTTAGGTTTCAGATCCGTGGTTCGATTTACGGCATACACCTCTATCTAAATAGTTAGTGCGCTTTCAAAGCGAAATATTAATGACTGTAGCGATGGAGAAACACATTGTGCTAAAACAGACTCTGCTTAGAACTCTTGATAATTTTCTCTAGGACGTGTAAAGTCTACCAATTCCATCTTGTCACCGTTGTAGACAAGGGCTTTAACGTTGTTTATTAAGATGTGATCCCCATGTCAAATAGTAGAATGATAAAGGCGGTGATAATATTAAGGGTAAATCCTAATTTTATTTTAGTAATTTTTTTTGGGAAGACTGGCTCGAGTCCTGTGACAGAGGGCACGTCAAACTGAGCGAGGTGTTTGTGCCCACAGCCTTTTAATTATACTTATAGACGCATACCAGTCGCAGAACATATAGTCGCACTGCCTTGAGAAATACTAGGACTTTATTTACGGCGATGTGATTGGTTCCATCCGGGTATATTTCATGGTCCGCGGCAGCTTTTCGCTTTTAGCCTGTGGCACAAGAGCTAGTGGCATTCCACTAACCCCCGCTGGATGCACCCTTACGGCATGGCAACTCCCGGAAGCAGTAAAGATTAGTTATACTCATTGTAATAAAATAGTATTTGAATACGAGTACATTGTTTTTGAATTTCATTATAGAATCGTGTAGAATAATTTGTGTTTATTTCATTCACAAAATTAGGCTGAATCTTCACCGTTTTGCCACCACATTCGGTTTTATTAATTCCAACATGACCCACTCAACTCATAATTAGTTAATTAAATTATCTCGAAAATTATACTGGTTTTGTTCAAATTGTTTAAAATATTTACATATATTCCCATCATAAAGGAGCACCAACTAATTAGCGAAACGACACGATTGCTTACGTCCCTTCCCGTGTTTACTATAATCAAAATAACCTTAAAATAGTGCTTTAAATATTAGTAACAATAAAAACAACCTTTAAACAGGCCGTTGATAAAATACATCTTTTTTTTCTGATTATGTATTTACTTATGTAATTTTTTTATATATTCATATACATAGATAGAACACACAACCTCGTGTTCGTTTCGATATCGAACTGGCAACCTACAATTTAAGCCACAGGCTCAGCAGTAACAGTCACTGGCATTATAGATCATTCCAATTGTAAATAATCTTCTTTATTCTAATATATATAAACTTTTTCTTGCAGGCATGATACTGCTCTTCATATTTTCCAAAGTGGCCGTTTTCAAGGCAGTCTCAATGTATTTGCTGATGACGTTTTTCCAAAAACTATTCTACGTGGGAGGGCTACTTTTGAATTACTTCTTACGAACCAAGATGGCGAAGCCGTCGCCAGTGTATGGAGCGCCGCAGGATTACAACACGGTGGGGTACAGCTACGGACCCCCGGACCACGAGCCCGGGTACAGTCCCGAGGCCGGCCACCACGGGCCCGACCTGGCCAGCTCCTTTGACTGGCTGTTGAATAAAAACGTAAAGTGAAATGCAATGCTGGTTTTTTTATACTAGTCCAGAAAGCGATATATTTATTTAATCTTACTTTACATTGCATTTAATGATAATATATTTTTTTACAATTTATGCAGTGGAATCAGTTAATTTAATGACATTATGTGAATTCGTTATTAAACAGAATGTAAAGTTATTTATGTATGTATTAATAAAAAATAAATTTGTTGATACTTTCCTTCTTTTAATTTAGGTATATCAGTCAATTTGTATTTTAGTTAATAATGTAATGGCATACCATTCAGCATTATCCCGCGCGGTCATTGTTTTGAAGAGGCATAATGTATCAATTATTAAAAGTAGGTTTCAATATACTGAGAGTTATAATTATTCGTGCAATTGTTTTGAAGTACGAAAATACTAATATGCTATCGGAAACTAAATTATATTGTTTTCATGAAAAAAGTTATTTGAAAAATACTTTCATTAAAAACTTTGCCCTTTTTCTTAAAAATTTTAAACCTTTGTAGCTTAGAAACGTGAAAAATGATGAATCTGAAACACAAGTGGATCTAACAGTTAGCATTCTTTCGTAGTATACCCATTAGTGATCTGAATGGTGCTAAGTTATTTGTCTCACGCAAAGGTAATTCAAATACCCGGTCTATTTCAATCGGAATGCTGTAAGGAGCAGAATGCAAGGTAGGTAATTAAACTTGATTCCCACTTAGCTCAGAGTGACAAAGCATCAATTACTGTTCGTAGCGACATTCGGAGACACGGTCGTGTGCTGTGTCAAGTACAAGTTTAAAGACATGTCTGTACTGTGTAAATGGGAGCAGACAGTGTCTCTAGTTCATAGTTATAGGTGCGTGTGACGTGTTACTCACTTTTAATTCCTTTGTATTAAACAATATCTGTGTTGGTTTATTACATTCACGCCATGAAAAATGTGTAACAGTTAACAGTGTCTAATCAAATATCTCAATAAAACATTCTCATTCTAATGAACTCCTCGAGTGAGCAATCATGCTTATAGAGGGCTTTTTGATTGTGATCGGGTCTGAAATCATACTATGTACTATATTTTTTCAGTTGAAGATCGTTACCTGTTAGCTTAAATTTGTTAATAAATCCTTGTTCTTTTAAAAAGATACTCAATTATTGTTTCCTCAAAATATTTAATACGAATCGCTGCGGAGGGTAAATAGGTTGGTTACCTGCAACACGCAACGCCCATGGGAAATTTCTACTGGTTGTAATTTAATTTCGCCTGTGTCTGTCATATTCTTTGTGATATAATACAATGCGATTATGAACAATGTACTTTGTAATTGTTTAAGCTTATATTTCTCCTAAATATTAAAACAGCTATGTATTAAAAACAATGTAGTAAAATAAAATTGTAGTTTCTTAAAAATGAACCCTTTCTTAGTTTTTCATTTATAATAACTTTTTATTTCATAATAATTGTGACAGATGCTATCGAATAGCGGAATAATACAGGTATATATTTCAATCGTCGGATTCGATTTTTAGCTAGGGAAAAATATATTTTTTTAATTTAATAATAACATTTTAGTTTATATTTCAATTAATTTCGAGCTTTCTTTAAGCACAAAGTGATAAATTTCCTAAGCTTTCGGATTAATTTATTCATACTTAGTTGAAATATGAAGTCAATAATAATAGTAAATATAAGGCTAAGCTGCGACCAAGTGCGCGTACAATAAGTCGCGTGCGCGTGCGAGATAAGCTACATATTACTTTGCTTACGGCTATGATTTAAGCTTCTTAAGCCGGGTTCACGCTAGAAAATGATTAACCGAAAACGTCCGTTGGTAGACAAGGGCTCTGCTACTCGCATTCAGCGGGGAATAGTCGCCTAAATGCGCACATTCCCGTCAACGCCTTCTTGTTGTCACTCTACTTAGAGTAGTTTATACCAACTTACTAACTACGAGAGTTTATTCTAAGCTATCTATCTAACTGTCTATGGGTACCTCTTATTTACGTCATACAGCGTGAGACAGCAAATGTTTATGGTGTAAAGCTTATACTCACATTATAAGCATAAACGTTGCTTTATATAACTTTATATCTCTGTTTGCTTCATGTTAATCTCACATAAATAGTACTGACAGATTGACGGACAGACCGTATACATGATGTTCCTTTTTGTCACTATCTGACTAATCGTACGCTTCCATTCCGAACGATTTATAACTCGTAGCGCAACATGCAAACGACAAATCTGCCTTCTGATGTTCGCGGCGTCATTTCCAATAATATGGCTCACCGGTCCCGGGTTCAAATCCACTTAGTATGACAAATGACTTGTCCGGAAACCTTATTTTTTCCGAGAATTTCCATGTCCGGCGGAACATCTGCAGTTGATAGATGTGATACGCCGCGTGGCAAGACTTTACATCGTTTTTTAGATATGTAGCACGCGATTGCCTTTATACCGCCTGACGTTCGATTAAAAAATAAGCAATTATAGGTTAGAAAAAACATTTCTCACAAAAGTAATAAGAATCGTTGTTAAGGTTATGAAGAAACAGCGGAAAATAATATCATTCGATTAGATATTTGATTACCACTTTCCTTTAGTACCTACCGTATATTATATAAATCAGACCAATATCGTTCTGGAATAATAGTGTATAAGATCTGCTAGATCCCTTAGTCTTACGCCCAGATTTATAGATAAAATTTGTGGAGAGAGGATAGGGTCGAATCACTTTTCCTTTCTAACATATTATTATCGAGATATAATTGCTTTACATGCCCATAGAAGCAGAGAAGGCCCATGAGATTTCGTATCAAGCAGCCAGTTGAGGACTATCCACCTCGAGATATACTAAACAATAAAAAAAAATTATTATTTTTATCAAGATTTTTGGTTTATGATTGTGTACATTGAATAGAAGGATTTAAGCAAAACTTCTCTGAAAATCAAAATTAACTCTATGACTAATAAAATCGTAGGCCTTACTAGAGTAGTTTGTTATACTTAATGGAATACTTATCATGTTCTATCTTCGTTAAATACGTGCTTAAAGTGCCATCGGTTTCCCATTCCCTAAGGAGAAGCAGTTTATGTCAGTACCTATGTAGGTGTTATTGGGGTCGAGATTAATAACCTTAATACGTCGGCCTATTACAACGATTTTTACCGCCATCAAACGTAAAGTTTATTACTCTTCACAACGCACAAGTGTTGCTCGTTACACAGCAGTAACATATCGCTAAAAATATTAATCTGTCATTTGCCACAATTCAGAAGTAAGATATTAAAATTACAAATACAGTTATAACAAACATTCAAATAGGATTATTAGCCTGCGTATATAACACGTTAACACACGTTTCGGCTCTAAATATGACAAAATATGTAGAATTTTTATATCTAAATTATTTTATCTATATTATATATACTAGAGAGAAGCAGAGATCAGATTTGTTTGTGAATAGAGACATTAATGTTGATGGATTGTTGCAGAATAAAATCATAATAATAGCGAACAAAAGATAAGTAATTCTAAAGAAAAACGTACATGAGTGAAATCCGTCATTTGGATTTAAACAAAAGTCATGTATACAGACCTCATAGGCAAATTTTAGTAAATTATTTATATTTTGTAGTTTTCGTTGATTTACCGACAATAAAATAATGTCCCATGTTCTTTTTTATAAAAATGAAATCAATTTATTTTGAATAGTCATATTCTGAATACCCATATTTGAATAAATAAACAATTTTGATTTTGACTAAATGCAAAAAGGCATTAAAAGTATTTGAAATATAATTTTGTTGTATAATGATTTTTTTTACAAATAATTTTATTTAAAATTTTTTCACAACTCATAATGATATTTTTACAACTGGAAAGATCGGCCGAAGAATATTCGTATAAAGGCGGGAATTTATAAAAATACTATTCTCGGGCATGTATGTACATGAGAAGGCGAAACGTTTCTTTTTATCGATACTTCTATACATCGACACTACTGTGATATCGCTGGGCTCGTAAACACGGTTCGCTCATTATTTGTAAACTTAACGATGATTGCTGTGCGCAAGTTCAGTACATTGCATGTGATACTCCCCATTACTTACACACTAACGAATTAAATAACAGCCCCTTCAATATGAGTCTTTAATACGTTATACAAGTCTGTTAGAGGAGTCCAAGGCCTGTCTGGCCTATCAGTTCAATAGTGCCTCTGACTCGAAATTTGTGGATTCAGTTTACATGCAACCCAAACATTTGTGTGATGAGCACGTGTGCTAGTTCTTTGTCTGTGGGTAATTTCATCTACGTAAGTATGTATTTTAGAGGCGAACATATAAATATGTGTGCAGTTATTAACAGTGTATGTACCATATTACAGGTAATGCTAAGTTTGGAATTAAATCACTGTGTGAGATGTTCAAGGATTACATAAAATGAAACAGGACTGCCGCCACCCCTGACAACTAAGTCGAAAGTTATCTGAATCGTTTCCAGTAACTTAACCTAAACTAAAATAGTATAAATAATTGACACATTATTGTTAAATAAATGTAACGAAGCGCAAAAATCCTTGTATGTTTTTTACGACATAAATATGTATGTAATGTACAAGTTTACCTTTGATTTTAATTTATACGACATATAATCTATATCTATACTTACTAATATTAAAAAGAGGAAAGATTTAATTGTCTGTTTGTTTGTATTGAATAGGCTCCGAAACTACTGGACCGATTTGAAAAATTCTTCGGCCATTAGAGGACGACATTATCCCTGATGAACATAGGCTACTTTGTACCTCGGAAAAACGCTTCATTCCTACGGGAAAACGGGTAATATGACAACGGGTAGTATGGAATATCTTTCCATACTTATCTTTCTCATAACTTCTAAGCGGTTGAACCGATGGGGTTGACATTTTATATGGGTATGTCGATAATTTCCTGGATGATTTAATAATGAATTTGGACCAGGTAAGTGATGCTGCTGTCGG
>DVPR01001372.1:0-11010 GCA_018239345.1 Oxynetra stangelandi | reverse complement strand
TTTTTCCGTCATAGAAAATGTTGTATTATTTTTTAATGATTTTTTTATTTAGCTATAGGCTCGCGTTTGACTGCTATTCCACCTGCTGGAAAGCGGGATGCACGCTTGCCTAGAAAGTGCCTATTCACTCTTCACTTGAATAATTCCAGGTTGTATGTATCGGGAAAATAGGCATTATCAAATAGGCAAATCTGTTGTCGTAATATTGACGAATTTATACCAAAAAGTTGTAAATAATCTTAAAATTCTTATTATAACATCTAGAGTAAGTACTAGTGAATAATATAAGTACTAGCCGTGCCACACAGTTTTACTCGTGTGAAATACTATTGTTTGATTAGGTGGGTTACATCATGTGGATAATCTATACAATTGGTTTAAAAAAACCTTCAGGATTACTTTAAAGAAACAGTGGTACAATACACTATTATTTCCATACCAATTTTCTCATTTTGAACTGTATGGCACGGTAGGCGAGAAATGTGTATGGTTTGGATAAGATTTGCGTAAAATCGTTTCTCAGTGAGCGTCTACGACCCTATGGGAAAAACTATGCGAAATTTCAAGTCGATTGGACGTGCAGTTTCATTAAATGATGTTTCTTTACATGGACAATGATAAATAAATAACAAAAGACATTTGTGTTTAATAAATATTAAATCGTTGTTGTATACCTACCTAGTTTATATAACATGTTTGTAACAATATTTAATAAACTTTTTCACTCATTAAAACAAACGTATTATTTTACGGAATACTTTAAACGGTCCCATTCAACATTACGTAATAGACAATGCGAGCAATTACGAAGACAATATTCTACTCGTAGAAAACAACCGCTCTCAAATAAATGCCTCATGATGTTCTATTCTATGTTCATATTAAAATTCAATTTAACTTACTTAAGTCAAAATACCACGTAAGTTTCTACAAGAATTATTAATGAATAGTAAAAAATTAAATTGTCTTCAAATAAAAAAGGACTAAAATATATTGTTGTTATTAAAAAAAATGTTATATGGCTCAGAAATTAACAAAAAATTTAATTTGTTAAAATTTAAATATTTAAACGCCCGTTCTTAATCATGAACTATTTCATAAATTTAATCATCTTTTGACAATTTTAACAGTTATATATAAACTCAAGCTATATTACCACTAACCGCAGAACCGTTCAGCCTCGTCAAGACTGTCGCCTAAGTATGTTTGCTCTTATTAAATTATGTGATTGATCTGATCGCGTGATAATCCTTTTGCCTTTTTTAAACACGGTACGTTACAACTAAAATTGTTTTACTATGAATTTGCTTCTTATTTAAAGTTAAGACCGTAAACTGGCGTGAAATTAAGGATATACAAGATTTGGAGCGAGACGAACAACTTTCACCGAGTGACTACAACGGAAGTCTGAAGTTTATCTTAATTTGCACAGTTATTCACAATTGCTGAACATTTTACTAAAACCCTCTCGGAATAATAGAATTTGGTCACAATATTTAGAAATTCGACAGTAAATTAAACTTGCCCTATTCATAGAAACTAGTAACAATAGTATTTTATATACTTAAATAATACTTACAATAAATGCAAGCTCTGAAAACATATACATTTTCAATAATCAACTAATAATTTTAGAGGATAAATATTTGGATAATAAAGAGCAAATTTACAAATAAACTTGGCATATTTTTAAATAACCTATTATTTGTAACTTCACTTCATAAAGACAAACATTCCATTTAGACGATGCGATGGCAGACTGATGAGTCGCACACAACACCCAACTTAGCCAGGGTCAATGGATAAATGAAGCAATATCAGTCTACAATAAAGAAAGACTACGTACGTAAAATAAAGACTACAGCAGTACCTACAGCTAATATTTAGTACATTTGCCGCTAAAATTGTTAAATATATTTGCATACTATCATTAATAACTGCCTTTGTTCACATAAAAAAACACTGTGAATCTATTTGATTGCTACTTGAGTGCATATTGGTATTTAACTTCAGTTCAGCAGTTAAAATAAGAGAGCTCCAATGCATTTATTTTTCTCAAACGACATATTTAAGAAATATGTGTATTGTGCGATATGTATATTGTGTCCCGGTGTAATATGGAATATGGAAAGTACATAAACACTGGCGTAAATGAAAAAAGACGTCCTAACTAAAAGGAATGATTCCAGATTAATCAAAAAAATATCTCTAGTAATTAATTCTGTATTAGTATTTAGTAGAAAGCTGAATGTCAATGTCAGTTTAGCGATTTAAGAAAAGCGATGATTACTTAACCCGGCTATGTTTTGTTGCTTGCCAATGCATTTTTATTGAATATCTATAATATCTTGGAACACCTTTACGTATCTCATGCCAAATTATGCAAAGCTTCTGCTTAAGTAATGAGACAGCTCCCCAGGGGTTGCCTTTCCCTTACGGGGCGCGTCCATAGATGGCGGACAGTAGAACGCCTGAATGACGCTTATGTTACAGGGTAGAAGCAAAATTAAGTAGTTTCCGCAGACCAACAATGCCGGAGAAGGGAACTCATATATAATTTTTCATACGTAATTTTAGACCCAATGCACCATCGTTTTGTAAAATACGTCTTTGTATCGTGTATACTTGCGTATGGAAATCCCATTTTGTTTTGCGATGACGTAAAAGATGTTTACGAGGAAACGCCGTTTGCCATCCGCGTCACGTTCCTTAAAAGGTGACCTAAAATACACGTTTCTCTAAACAATTGTTGTACTGAGTTGGTGGCAAAGTTGTAATAGAACTCAATTTTTGTGTTTACCGAAGAAAGCCTTATTTCCCACCGAACGTATAAAATTAAGTAAGGCGGGCGCAACGGAAGTTTGTAATATCCCACTGAAATTATAGGTAACATTATTTTGATACGAAAGTGTGTTACACATTTTTCGGAATCAAATAACAAATATGCGAATTATTGAGAATTTGAAGCGACGACACTAAGAGTATCATTAACCGCAATATATGAAAGGAATTTAAAATTAAATTTTATCCTTATATTTGTATCGTATAGTTATTTCTGATAAACCAAAAATTTTGACACTTTATTGTTAGACCTTTTACAAAGATATCTTGCAATATCAAATCAATTTTGCAATAGATATATTTTAATTTACTTATCTTTATAGTTTAATTTACTTGATCTTAACTCGTCAATTTTAAAACGTTTCGATTTGGTTATTGAAACTTGTTCTAGTGTTTTACTGTGGGTACTGAAATACAAACAGGCACATAAATACACAGGCTGGTTATACTCGTATATCCAAAAACAAATTAACTTTTATAGAAATATAATAATACATCGACAATAAATTACGATATGGCATCTTCAGCACTATAGCGATATTTTACGGTTACGAAATTGGAATTGCTGATACCATTTACTGTTACCGTTGCTTTATGGGTTTTTTTTCGTGAAATAATTGTGTTTCATAAATGACTTTCAATGTGTTCAAGAAATAAATGTGTTTGTGTGTGTGTGTGTATGTGTTGAATAAATAATAATAAACATCTTCGAACATTTGCGCACACGGCCATATGATCCAAAAGTAGTAAAATCTGTGCTATGATAACCGACGGATGATAAATTTGAAATACATAAATGTACATATAAATCTTTCAAATATTTTTTCCACCCAGCTAAGCCACCTAAGAGCTAACAGAAATGTTTGTTCCCGATAGGAATCGAACCCAGTCATCAGTCATGTTCGCTAACCACCGGACCAATGGGTTACAATGAAACAGATGAATTCTGGAGGATATATAAATTCTTGATACGAGTTCGACGCGTAAATATTAATTTGATAGAGAAACATACGTTACTCATGCAGAACGTATAAGAGTATGCTAATTAAATTGCCGCTTTTATACACTATAAAGTAGTGCTTAATATTGATACTAATATCTAATATATAATATGTACTATACATACATAAATATTAAATGCTTAGTGTATACTAAACATATAATTACAAGTGTGTAACTATTCACATGGAAAATCAGTAGGGAAAAATATAACGAAACATTGTAAAATATATGGACGATAGAATATTCAATATGAATAAATCTGAATTATTTAAGCACTGAATTCTCAAATGGAGAGACTAGCACACCTGCGACACACGATAAAAAATGTTAGGGATTAATTTCATTTACGTGGTTCCAAAGATTAAATCGACCCTATGTCCAAAAATGTCACTTCACTAAATTTATTCACATACCGATGATTTAAATTCAACAAGATCGAATTGTATTAAAATAAATAACATTATTCAGACATAAAACAAGCACGATCAATTAAGAAAATTCAATCAGAACGTAAATGAATCTCATCTCGATATCTATCTATCTATCACTTGTTTTAATTTTTCATTTAAATAAAACTTCCGTCGGCCGTTTAATTGTATCGCCGGGAAACGACGGGCACGCTCTGAGAAAAATGTGCCTGAATGTCAGCTATTCTAATAATTCATTTCACTGACAAAAGTGGGATTAGCAGTCATTTCGCCACAACGACATTTTCGGGACGTCACTACGTACAAAAAGGGCTATGTAATGGACATGTTGGCTTTTTGTTACTTGGCTTGATTAAATTGTGTAAATAAATATAGATATTTCTAATCCTCTTTTCATCTATGGTTATATCTAAGCTATAATAACATTATTATTTGTACGAAACGTTTGAGAAAACTTTTAAGCTATTGCATAGTAATTTAACTTTATTATTTTTTAGTCATATGATAACAAATTTAAGACATCAACCACCAACAAAGTTTCGTTGTTATTTTTGTTTCATTATAATACACTTAGGGACTGTTGTGGTATACGGGTGAAGCGTACAGTGCATATGCTAACCATAACAAAGCCACTAATCATTGCGGTGGTGGTACATGCTACATAAACATATTATCAGAATCCAATTGGCAAAATGGTACTTACTTAACTACACCGAATGCCTCCGACTTTGATCCCTGGCGGGGCAGATATCGTGATATTAGATATCTATATTTTACGGGTTTCGATAAGTGTGGACTGCTGTGTGTATTCATTGCACCCAATGAGAGTTCTAGTACGTTTTAAAACTGTTAATTAATTAATTTTAAGCCCATAACTGTACAACACAAAAATAAATCATAGTAACAACGATTAGTTTGAATACTTTTGTTTGTGTGTATGTTTTTGTAGTAACGTAGTATTAGGTAAAAGTAATCTCCTGTGCCTGATACATCTGGTACAACTAGAGTTGTAACAAATGTAAGACTTTATTTGGGTTACCACACATTTCATTTCAAATAAAAATTAACAAATACATATTTATATTAGCAGTTGTGTAGTTAACAATACAAGAAGTTAGACATATACATATATTATATTGATACTTATAAATTTCGGATATAAAAAGCAAGTTAGGATGTTAAAAGTAAATTAAGATGTTAAAAATCTCAACGGAAGCTTATTATGGTGATATATTCATGAGGGCTGTGTTTTTTTACTTATTTAATATTGCAACTATGGTTTGGTCTATAAATAATATTTGTTGGCAAATAGTAAGTTCAGAGAAACCGCAGAGCGAATGACAACTCGAGTATTTACTATTCGAGGCAAATGAAGTTGCATACATTATTGGAAATAAACTGAACAGAGCGATAACTCGGGCGGTTTTCTTTAACGGTTTTATTTTACGAGAAAAACACTTTTTATATAGCGGTAACCATTAAACATACTAATAAATCATATTCCAAAAAAGATTCAATATTTTATCATGCCTTCTTTTTTTATATTGTATTTAATTATTGCAACGCCCATCAAACAATACGCTCATAAACAATAGAACGATATAATTAATATTGTCAAATAAATATTCGTTAACATTACTTTTATAGTGAGGAGTGAGTTTAATTGTCTTGTGACCGGCTGATATATTTTTTGTTGATTTTGTATTTCGGATAGTTAACTGATGTAATTCAATAGATTCGGTTAATTACATGATCCAATAGATGAATGAAACAAAGATATGTAATAACCATAATTGAAATGGTCAAAGCACTATTGAATATTTTCGCAATAGAATTACAAGTCGCGCCTTGACTGTTGAAAACATAAAGTAGTGAACGATCGCAAAATTATCAAATATTAAAATACAATTGTATGTTTTTATCTAGTAGTAAAATGAAACTTTGTGGTAATTGTATCTTTTTTGTTATTCTCTAAAGGCATTATGTTAATTCTCGAAGTGTAAAAAAATATGTTAACTAAAATACAGTAATACAATGTTTCTACTCAGTGACAGCCTAGTAGCTTATATTTCAGCGTTACACTCTAGTCTAGGTTAGGTCTAGACTTCACATCCTGCCACGCATCTACTATACAAAGTTACTTGCGTTTTTATTAATAATATCACTCGATATAGCTGTCAAGGAAATCTGCTTCAAAAACCTACACGACCAGAGGTTTGTAGGAATCAGCTCACCGGCACTTACCCGGCGTGGCGGCCATAATATTTGTCATTCCTAGAGTCTTTTCTTATTTTTGAATCCCGTCTCAAATAGTAGAATGCTAAAAGGGTTGATATTGACAACTCAACATTTGCCTACGGAGATATAAAAACTGGATTCATGTTTACGCTGCTATTTCAAGCTAGCCATTATTCCGTACTATATTTATTTTTATTTATATTTCCGTTATTGTTGCGAACATTTTGAACTAAAGCGAGCTTCAAATGTGTAAACGATTTATTGACTTTAGTAATAATCTGATAAAAATATGAGTGTACTCACCACGTCAATAATATGATGCAAGGACACACCGAAGGTGACGAGCAGGGGGTGCGAGGAGTTCTCCACGGGACGTACAGAGGCATCATATTTATCCATCAAATGCTTCACCAGGCTGTATTCCTCGTCGCAGCATAGTACACCTGCAGTGAAATACATAGTTTATACTACAATTTGGTCAAATGTAGAATAAACCTTATTTATGTAGATATGAAGGATTTTTTTCTGTTTGCATTATAATGTGTGCGTTTTACAGAATTCATATCACTTGATTTATTGGTCAAGATAAATATCGTGATACACCTGCACAGTTTAGAATTTGTTCTGTAAGGTGTATGAATGTAACTATAGCTTGAATCGTTCTCATTCAGAGAGGAAATCCGCCCCTAGCATTGGAATAACAAAAGGGTTGCTGGTAACCACAATGAGGATATTTGAAGTTCAATAATAAACTTTATAACTATTTGAAAAATCACCCAATCTTGTATCCAACAACTAAATATTGCACACGACGACTCATATGCAATATTTAGGTGTCGCCTATTCGTGCCAATTCATAAATAATTCAACCTTTAGCGAGTAAAAAGCGAACCTGCTACGATTTGAATCGCCAAACTCATAGCGTTGCTCGAAACTGTGTGTACATTCAATATGATACCTAGCTACCCAATAACATGATATAATTAGATATTCCTGGCATCTCCTTACCTTCATGCTAATGTATTCTCATACTGCTATATAGGCGGTATTATTATATGAAGAATTTCGCTATCGCTACGTCCATTAAATATATGATGTAGGAAAACAATTTTGTTTTAAGAGCACCCTTAAGTATTAACATTGATGTAACATGAGAATTGTAACTTTTGTATTTGTTAAAAGTTTACGTATTGACAATGGGACTACGTTCATATTTGTATCCGTACCGCACTTTTAACAAGCATTAATGTTTGTTAAGGAAATGTGTTGCTTGAATTATATTTAGCCTTATATTGAAACTATCGTTTTTTTCACAAATAACTCGGCAACAGTCTATTTACTGGTGCTACGATATGATATGATTCAGGGATAGACATACCAGTTGAGGTACCCGATTCTTAGATATGGGAAAACTCCGAATATCTATTGAAAAGCTTAATATAAATA
The DNA here is from genome assembly GCA_018239345.1 of Oxynetra stangelandi. Lineage (NCBI taxonomy): Eukaryota > Metazoa > Arthropoda > Insecta > Lepidoptera > Hesperiidae > Oxynetra > Oxynetra stangelandi. The sequence goes on along the minus strand of DVPR01001372.1, from coordinate 3,055 downwards.
AATTTATAATTAATGAAAAAATCAATTATTTGTAATAATGTGGGTAATAGAAGGTTATGCAAAAAATATTACACGGTAATGTTTAACACTTTACGGGCATACAAATATCAGATTTATAACAAATCAATAAAAAATAATTACCCCATTGAAGACGAGTAATCTATTGACAAAACTTATTCACTAATTAAAGTAAATGGCACTGATAGTTATATTCCTACAGTTTTTTAAGATCTATCGTAGACGTCCATCAGGGGAAGCGACCACTTTTAAGAGCTTCCTGCTCATTGGAAGCACTCGTAAAAAATTTGGAAATCCCAAACTAATCTATCTGGTTTACACTGTGTAAGCCAACTGAAATGATAAGGCACGAATCTGAATGGAGTAATAAAATTTTTAGCACAGGAATTGGCTACAGCGTTGATTATTTTAGCTCTTTAGTTGTACAAGTCTTTTGTATGCAACAAAGAACCAGCCACAAATAATAGAATATTTGATTTGAGCAGATTAATATTGAGTCATTCTTTACTTAGGTACTCGTAAATATCATCTGTATAATTGATGTTGAATGAGTTGTACCCACAACTTAGAAGACATTATTCGCACAACAAAGCGCGTTCGCGAGCATTATTAATTATGTTTCACCCGAAATCGGCGTAGATTATAATTTTATTGAGATTAACACTGTCCAGTAGGAACGTAAATACGTAAGTAAAATATATTTATAGCAGATTTACTGTTATTCAACTTTGATACTATATTAACAGTAAACGGTTACAAATAGAAGATATGTTTTCCTTTTAATTATATTATTTTCATTTTTATGTACATTAAATATAATATTTTCTTCTGCCACCCACTTTCCATGCTAGAAGAAATTTATTTTAGGAATAAGCAGTACCATTGTTTAAAAATTTATTTTATATGTTTATTTTGCTTTGTATTATCACTGATTAAATAAATAAATAGATAGAAAGCGAAACAAAAAGTACTACTGTGAGATATTTTATTAGTTTTTTAAATGTTATATATCCGAATATTAAAGGAAACGTAATAATATTTGTTGAATGTTTTCAGGATGTCCCCAAAATCTTTTCAGTACTTCTAATTTGATAAAATTATGGTTGTTTCGCTGATGGGCGAATATGTAATTATATTTCCTCAGGTATTTTTAACATGTTCCCATTGTTAATAGGGATAATATCTAAAATTAGTATTCTAATTAAATCTTCTCTCTGCAAGAAATACAGTCACAAGGTAAATAAAATGTTTTTCTTTGACCAAATAAATAAAAAAAATATTTGCTTAATATTTTTCTTTTGCCTTATGAAAATGTCAAAATGACACTTGAAGGAAAAGAATAAAAATTATTTAGAATGATGATTTTGATGTATGATTTTTTTGTCCAAATGATATAATTGAAGGTTCAAAGTACTTTGTTTTAACCTTCTATTTAAGGTATATAAAACGAGATAGAAACTAATATTAACTTACAAAATTATTGGAGATGACGGTGTAATTATTTCTGACTAAGGTTTGTTAGAAGCACGCAGCCATTCGTGAAACTGCATCGATTAAATATCAGAAAATCAAAATTCATATAGCACGACGAAATCCAAGCGCCTTTCATTAAAAAAAGCAGATTTTATCGTTGCCTCGAACCGGTTGTGAATATTTGAAAATGAATCCAAACGAAATGTATTCCATAACTGTCGAATGCATGAATCGATAATAGTATGAAAAAGAAAAAAATACTAAACAGAAAACATGATACCGTATCATTATCGAAGATATGCATATGTATGTATATAAACATTTACATGTTTTATCATTAATTTGTGTCAGCGCTTACATTTTGTTACATGAAGAAAAAATCTAATAAAGTATGCCTAATTTGTACTTAGATACTGGTATATATTATGAAAACCACGATGACTGTCAAAAAGGTTCAGCGTTATAACATAATACGACTCCGTATGTTCAGCATCTGCTCAATACGATGTAATATAATAATGTTACGTAAAAAGAAATGTGAAGCCAAACGGAAGCTAAATCTGTTGAGGAAATTTATTTATATTCTCGTTTCAAGAACACTTCAAGTATATGTATCTATTTCTTAAGTGTTATTATAATTTAAATATGGTTAGCAATTTAATCGTGGTGCTTTAAACTAGTAATAGACTTTTATTTCAAATTTCAGTTTCCCAACTCTAAAGGCGGAACCCTGACAACCTACATTTAACTTAAATATTCATAAGATTAAAACCCATTCTCTCTTACAATTAAGTTGAAGGAAGTGATTGCAAGCAAAACTGCGCAATATTATTCTCGAAGGCGTGTGTACTCTACGAATTCTCTAACGACCAGCTCGGTAGAGTAAGTAAGTACTAATTGAAATTCGGTATCCAACGGTACAAGAATATGTGGGATTGATAATTATTTAAGGGTAATTGTAACTACGTATATAATATATGTACATAGGTTTATAGCTTCGTTTGAGACGTCGAAGACATTCAAACTTCAACTGGACCCAACGTAAAAGCGCTTCATGCTTTTATTTCATATTTAAAGAGGAGAATAACATGTAATAGTTTTAGAGTGGTTTCTGTAGGATTTTTTTATTGGCATGAATTTAATTAAATCGCCATAATTTTATTTCGAAACTATACATTAATTTAGGAAAGAAACATTTTTAAAATTGTCACTATTTATTTCGAAAAGTAGCGGTAAATAAACGGATATATTAGATTCCATTTAGATACACGAGTAATAAATACATTGGTAGCTCTAAGTTACTCCTAATTGGCGTCCGAAATCGATTACTAGAGGCGTCTATAACGGAAACTTGTAAAAAAAACCAACATAAAATAAGCTTTTTATTTTCTTAAGCGGAGTCTATAAATTTCTAACAGTTTCGTTTTTGTAATAAACCACAACAATATATCAAACTGTCTTATATTTCAATTTTATTATTATTATAAATTATAAAGGGTGGGCCTCGGAGTTTTGCGAATTTGAAATTGCCATAGCGTTGGAACGGGGGAGGGGAGAGGAGCGC
>DVPR01001371.1:0-11011 GCA_018239345.1 Oxynetra stangelandi | reverse complement strand
CTTCGTCTACATTCATCAGTCTCTTCATACATACACGCCAGTTTCGGAGGCTCTTGACTCCCCCATCTTCTAGAGACATTTAGAATCATTTAGAGCCCGACCTATATGGTCGAGATAGGAGAGCCTTGGCCTCCCTCGACACCTACGTCAATCAGTACTCACGCTTTATATCCTCTTCGTGATTCTTTCATCATCCATTCTCTCTAGATGCCCGAACCATCGAAGCGAACCTCGATTTCACATGTGATAATATCATTATTCCCACGCTTTAAATATTTAATTACACATAAAATATTCTGATTGACCTGCTCCTTATGAATATCTATAAAATTTCATGTGCCGCGCTAATTACTTAAATTTTTTTCTGCATTGAAAGTTTCGATTTTTATATTACTTTATTGCATATTTCTTATTAGACTGCACGTAAAATACTACTAATGTCGAATCGACTTTGCAAGACAATGTAAATCGGACGAGGGTATATTAACTGTAGAATGCCATCGTACCAATCTGAGCATTTAGTCAGCAGTTGGATAATGTAACTGATAGTAGAAATGCTATTTGGAAAGTGAATTTATTTATGGTTATTAGTAAACTCTTCGTGTTGGCCATCATTTATTTTTAAATAGTTTTTATTTTTCATAAAGGACACCAAAACGTCGGATATCAAAATATAGTTTGTTAAATTATTGCGGCTCTGAGCTGATGCCGACTTTTATACTGAGGATAATTTCCAAGGAAGAAATCGTTTTCAACATTCAAACGACCTACACATTCTGTTTAGTTTAATATCGACCGAACGATTCTGAACTAAATTGATAAACAAGTTTTTGCCGCGTTAATCACATTTAAATTGCATCTTGCACTGGTGTAGGATTTATGATTACTTTGTTACCAATTAAAGTAAATTAATTATGTATAATTTACAATATATACAGATATATTTGTCGAGAGCTATATTTCAGTTCGATGAACGCATCACTTCACGTGAACTGGCTCCTCGATGGTGTTATTTGACACCTATGGATTACTTTCAACAGGAATATGTGAAGTCCACGCTTATAAGCCATAGATGGTGGTCGCCGTATAATTGTTGACAAGCCCCAGTTGCTAGATAAAGTACTTAAATATTGTTCTACCTGATCGCGCTACGTTCAAGCCAGCTATGGAATTAGCTGTCCGCTGCCGCTCATGGACATTTTCAACCGTCCTTGAACAAGACTATTTGTGCTATTCCTCGCAGGTCACAGAAGTTTCGCAAATCTTGAGGACTGAGATAGTCGACCCTAGTATTCAAGTCGACCGGCCACCACACCCTTCAAACCGAAACACAATGTGTCTTAATGACAAATGTTTCACGACAGAAATAGGTTCGAGGTTGTATTTTTTAATAATTGTTACTGTTTACAAGTGAAAGTAGGAGCCAAAGTACTATAACTAGTTATTATCTGTAGGCCCGAGAAGCAGGACCAAGCTTGGTGGACTTACAATGTATTCTGCATATAGACAATTAAACTACTAATTAGCTTTAAATACATTATCATTTTAATGTTGATTAATCGAAAACAATTGATTAAGATTTGTTCCGGTGCTTATTAAGGAAAGGCACTACACTGATCCGGAAGTGGAACGCGGAACCTGTCAAACAATAAGTGTAGCTAGGATATGTTTAAATATACAATAAAATCGCAATTTTTTTTTAAATGTATAATTGAATATTACCTTATTGTATGAAAATTATCATAAACAAGCCAATATAATATATAATACATCAATAGTATTAAGAATCATAATTACGCATGTATCTGCATGTTGCCCCTTCACCGGTATTCGGCTCAGCCAATTCCGATAAACTTTAAGATGGAAATAGTTCTAATTCTGAGCACGATATATGAGTGTTCTTTCAAAAACTTTAAATAAATTCTTTAAAAAAGTAAAGATGATAATTATCATTCAACTAGTCTGCAAACCGGTTCCGAAATTCTTAATCTACGTGACCTACTAATAACTGTAATATTTTTTGAATTTTGTCAAGAGTCAAATACTAATTATTACTTTACCACAAAAGTTACTAAACAGTTTAAACTATTCAATGTCGACATTCAGCGACCATACGATAAATACCTGTATGATCCTTAGGTATACTTGTTCTGGGTCTGGTTGTTAAATATTCTATGTAAGTATTTAGAAATTTGTCACCCTAGCACGGGTGCTGTTCAGTTTAGGATCAGATGATACTCGTGCGAATTGTTTATTGTATGTCAATCTCATCTCCTACATTAAATTACTAATTCCGTTATTTAATCCGGTATACATTTATATTTTCTTACTTCTGCATGTGACATCTGTCTTGTTTCACAATGTTCAGTAGGCGGGTGTGTTGTTTAAAGTTTATTTTAATTGTGACGGTGGGAGCGCCGCACTCTCGTGACGCTGTCACATGATCCGCCCCGCTCATTAACGTGACTGCACTGGTCAGTGCCGCCAATATAACATCTTAATGAATCTTCTAAGAAAACGCAAATTGGTGATACAAGCTTCAAAATCGTTTTCAGTATTAAGTCAGTCCATTTTCAGTAAAATTCATCAATGGTATTGTTATATTTTTGTATGTGTAACACTTTATTATTCAGGTAGATATAATTAGAATTAAATAATGAATCAGGTAATATTTATATCCCGTATGATCTTGTTGGTTTCATTGACACCAGTTAAAATGAAAATGAATTATTTATTAAATAGTTCACCTACTCGTTCACCGCGTTAAAGTACCTTGTACTGTATACATGTGAAAAGTAGAGCTTGATCATTTTTTAGTTTTGATAAATTTCATCAAAATAAACTTCTGCTTCTTATAATTACTACCAAATCAATGCTACTCATATTGTCCTTATATATTATACTGGCTGCTAACTTCATCTTATAATTTCAAAGTTATCAAGTGATACTACAAAGATATATGATTAATAGAAATATTAATGAGTTTAAGTTATCAGCTGCGATTTTACCCACAGAGCGCATACAAAGTTTATAAGTTTTGTATGTACATATATAAATATGTATATGAACATGTTTATGTTACTATATTGTAACCCGTTTTTCAATAAACAATAATAAAGTGTTTGTCGTGATTATGTGAACTTACTGCGGTATACACTAATAATTCAATATCATCTAGGCTTTAACAGCAAAATAGTTTGTTACAATACTCATTTTGCACGATTAGTTTGCAAATTAGTTATTCCATTTTTAGTACAAAATCGATATGACTACAGCGACCATTTCACATCAGAGAGCATGACGGTATTACTTCCATCTCATAACATAAAGTGAGAGAATTATACACCCCGCGCCTGCAAACAGTGGGTAAAACACAGATTGTTAATCAGACGGCAATCGTTCATAAAAGTGGGGAACACATCTCTGGGGTAAAAAAAAACCACTATCAATGTTGCGCTCGATTAAGATGCTCTTTCCCTGTACAAGTGCGGTAAACTGTTTTATTATGGAACAGGTTGGGCTTTGAAGCGCACGTCACCAATCCGCTTTCATTTCTATTCGATTTCCAGCGCAGAGCCTTTTTAGGTACATGGCCTGAGCCTCTATGAGTAGTATAGGCTATCCATTTGCATTTGTAACGTCCGATCTACTATTATGTCAAATTGATTTCAACTGAGTAACAAGTTTTAGAATGCTTTAATTAGTACGACGGCTGCGGATCTTTCATACCGAAAATAATGCGTTAATTTTGTTAAAATCAATATGTCACACCTAATATTCTACATGAGATTTTTATCTCACCTTTTGATATATTGCTTGGAGAAAGTTTATCAGATCACAAGCAAAAAAGTCGTCATATATATTTATAGCAGCAAATATCTCATCTTATCTATGAGATGCATATTGACACCAATGATTTTGCGCAATAATATTTATTGTTGAGATTTTTAAAGCGAATGATGACTAAATAAGTTTGCATTGCAAGAATATATTGTTTTCATGGATACAAAGGAAATGACAACTATAAGGTTGGCTGTACGCCTTATATTGTTAGTACGGGTGGAGTGATACACCTATTCGATTATGTAACTTAAATTGATAACTAATTTCATCATTTCCATCAGCACCATGATCACCAGCGTCAATCTTTTAATGTTGTCCTGTTACACACGGATCCCCTCTCCAAATAGTAATATTTAACTTTACAGAACACCATAAACAATTATTATGGTGCTTAGATTGTCCCACGATGTTTTCCGACAAAGTTAAAATAAAAATATTTAAACTTAAGAACGCATATGACTCTATACAACTTCAGGTGCGCTGCATATTTGAAAATTATAGTTGTTCACTTAATCCCATTGATTACTTTATTTTTCTATGATTATTTACGACATAAGTGAAATCAGTTCACCAGTTTCTTATCGCGGTGAACGGTCGCCGGCACTTTTACAAGCGATAATAACTAATTGTTAAATCAATTATTTAAACTGATAATATAATGAAACTAAAGTACTTTTAAAACTCACATGAATGTGCATTATGCACAAATGTATGCTGTCAGCATGATTTTCGCGATTGTTTGTGACTCACCAGTTAGTCCATTAATTAATGAAGCTGAATGATGAGCTGAGGGCTGCGGGTTCGATTACCACTCAAGGTATTTTTTTTTGTAAATAAGTATACATATACATACATATGCATTATCTAGTTGTTATAACACTAGCTTTCCCGATGTGGCGCTTGGGTGGTGCCATGTTACGTTGTCCCAAAATATAATAAATATAAAAACTAAAGCTTTTTTCAAAGAGAGTGCGGAACAGTACGAATAGAGACATCATTTGAAAGTCGTGTCTGAATTGGAAATATTTAAACCGCATTTTGCTACATTGAATAATAGGTCCTTAAATAGCTATAGTTTTTAGTTATCAGTTCGTTATATTATATTATACTTTATTTATTATTATTATTATACTATTATTTATTATTATTATACTTTAAAACAACTTATACATTGTACGCGAATATAAAAAAACTTACAATGAAAATTACCTTCTGGCATATAACACATGCTAAGTGGTGAAAATAAAATACAGTTCTCTCTTTATTACAGAGTTATTAACGTTCATAATAATAAATAATAATTCAACAATAATAAAAAATCCTACTGCAAGTCTATGTTGCAGTAGTAAAATATTCGTTCAGCTAAAAACTAAAACAATCCCACGTTCGGGTGGTCCAGTGTATATTTCATTCTCGAGCCACTTTATAAGATTATAATGAAACCGATCCGACGGGTGTGAAGCGCGGCGTTGGAAATGAGTTTGTCGCATTACTGTCGCGGTAACATATAACATCATTAATTAGACCAGATTAGAAATATCGACGATGGGAACACTCGATGGGACGTTCCAATGGGAATGATATGGACCGTGACAAATTACGTATAAAGCTTCGATGTTTACACGAGAGCATTATAATTTCGTGTGGTTATGATTTGGAGAGTAATATAAACACATTGCATGCGCCTTCAACAAGGATTGCTCAAGATGTAAAGTCAATTAGTATGGCAATTCATGTCCATTGATATGACTGTAACATTGATATGACTGTAAAATATATCCATTTAAACGGCTTCAATAAAAGTAGACAAAAGAAAACAACATTTAATTTTTACAAACATATAATATTTTATACTGTGCAAAATATTTTATTTTATTATTTTCCTAATGAATAGTTTATTCTTGAATAAGTTTTATTACTTTTCTCATGATTGAAAATCTTAAGAGTCTGAAAAATCTAAATTCTTAAGAGTTTTATGTAGACCGTATCGGTAAGATAACAGTTCTTGTGGTTTCAGACAAATGATAAAGGATGCATCGTTAATTGAATATTAAGAGGCAAATCTTAATTCGAATCATATGCGTTACTGCACATTTTAATATTTGATGCCAATCCCTTACTCTTTACTCACGAATACGACTCAGAAAATACCTAATAACGTGTATAAGTAGACCAAATGAACTGCATTTAATATAAATTGAATTCTGTAAAACTGTGACATCGCATTCGGAATATATTAGCTCACAATTACCAAGAAACATTAATTGCATATAAACAATATGAATTTTATTTACCGTTCTATTAAACTTCCTATGTTTTGCTAACTCTACGTATTTTATCGTACACGAAATGGAAAATCCTGTACAGTCAGATATCTTTCTAAAACCATCGAACGAGATTAGCGAGTTTAGAATGCTTACGAAATAAAAAGCAAAGTAGAAATATTAGTAGGTACAATTATAAAACAAATTAATAAAATGCAATAATTAACATTTGTGTACTTTATTTATAGCAGTAAGAGTTGGCTTACGATGGTGCTGAAGCAGCCCGTAATCATTATTTCATGTATAGTGTATCTTTAAATTAAAGTAAATGAATCATCGATGCGTTCACCCGTTGTTGCTCCAGTACGTGGAATAAGATATGAACATAATTATACTTCGGTTTTTTTATATACTTGCATTAAAATCAAAATGGTTATAAAATATAAAGCTGCTTACCAATTATCCGTAAGCGAAACGTTTATTGTACGAGGATATATGTACATAATACATATACCTTTCCACACAATGTGACCTCGGAACGCTCGTATATGAAACGCCGGTGCAAGAAACAAAAGCGTATTACACATTACCCGCTAATTCAGCCCACTCAAGACAAATACATATATACTTTTTAGGGAACAGAGTACTGTAATAGTAGGTATTAACACTCAATCAAATGTTGGTAATAGCGAAATTGAGGGGCCTCCGTCTAGTTTCCGATCAGATGGACGATTATTAACTAGACGAAAATATCGATATTTATAGATAAAATCGAATATCGATAAAGCCTAATAGATATGCATTGAATGCTGATCTCTTACTTTTAAGCTGCGTCCATACATTGTATAGAAAGAACAAACAGACGACATCATGATAGTCGGCACTTATCACCATAGCTATTCTTTCGAAATAAGTCACTAGGATGATTAAGAAAGTAAAAAAAATCCTTCATCCTTCAAGGGCAATGTGATTAGGTTCTTTCTTGAGATATGCCCATTTCACGACGCATCTAGGCTGCCTTTAAGGCGCATTGGTGACCAATCACTCTCCAGTTATAAAATAAAAAATAAACGTCAAACTTTGCGTCTCAGTTTGCCGGTTACACTCGGTTCTATTAAGAATATATAATACAATTTTCTCATACTAATGAATATATTCAAACACATTCCGTGTACTCGAGTGCAACAACACTATCACACGAGTAATCAGGGCCCATTACAACACACTATTTGTGACATATCTGAACAAATAGTGCAGCGACTTAGCTGAGTGGGGGGGCCGATAACGTAATGCGGGGATAATGTGTAAGAAGCTTAAGTGTTTATCTCTAATATACGAAATGAAAAATGAACCTTAAGTTTGAGTGATACAGTTCATCTTGTTATGGACAGTTTGTTAAGGACGCAGCCCCATTAGACACAATAGCCGAAGTGAGCCGAATGTTCAGTTTGTATGTAAATCTTACTATTAAAATGGAGATATGTATAGTAAAAAGAGCATTTCATATACAGGTAAATAGCATGTTACTATCTGATACCACTGTTATGAAAATAAATTGCGTAGAATTTTATAAAATCCAAAAAATGACACTTTTATGTCGACGAACCTTTTATAGCCATAAAGCAAGAGAAAGATTAAAAAGACAAGATGAAAAAAATGACGAACAACATAATTATTATTAAATACATCATTATTGTCAAATTCACAAAGTCTCCATATGACGTTAACAAACAAAGCGTGAACATTAATAGCTATAATATATACCCGAGCTTTGAACAGAAGGCTAATTATCCCTAAATGTAATTATATAAGTACAATATTTCACTGCAAGGAGCTAAAGTAGTATGGAGTTTAAAATGTACATATAACTTACGGCACTTTGATTTATACACTTTTGATTTACAAGCGTTATACTAGAATTTGTTTAGTGAGCTGCAACAGCCCTAGATATTATGCGAACAGTAGGTATGTGTCGTATTTTTAAATCTTTGCCGAATATTAATAACCCTTCTAAACTACTTTCATACTATTCATGTTTTCAAAAATGTATCGTAACGGCTTAAGTATTTGGCACAACATTTTAAAATGGGACATTGATTTTTGGAAACATGTAAAACGATATATCACCTGTATGATGTGTCCGTTTTTTGCGTATAAGGAATCGCAGTTTGAGTCCATGAATGTAATGCGTAATAGTTTTTACCGGACCATTAACTGTAAGAAATTTTCTCTGTTCTTCAAATAAGAATATATGGTTAAAACATTTAAAATGACAGGATAAGAAATTAAGGACTCTTCTGAGTAATATATATTTTTTTAATATAGATAGTAATTCAATATTACTTTGAGTTAATATCACAGCTGAATCTATTTCTATCGCAAACACTTGCTTTGATTATACATATTTTCCATTTGGCTTAGCAAAGCTTTCCAATTTTTATCCTTAAGAATTACAACTTAACCGATCTGATGTAACAAGATGCATGAATGATTACTATGGCAACTGCTATATCCAGGGGTGAACGTGGGACAATTTATTGCTTTATATCATACCATAAACAGCATTGCTGTACTTTTAACAAGCCGAGAGCAGGTCCTGGTGGCACCTTTAATTCAAGGCCTATGCCCAGCAGTACACTGATGCCGGCTTATGATGATGCGGAGCATGTACTGTATGCAGCCTTCATCATGATTTAATCACTTGTATTGTTTAATATAGCTATAGTTTGCCAAACGGAACTAAATACGTCATTACGTTCGTAGATTCCCTATTAATGTTTTTCTGCAACGTTGCAGCGAGTGACGATTAACTTTAAAAACATGCGTAATTTTGATAGGTAGCAAATGCGTTCGAGTGTTTAAAACAAAAAGGAGACGCTGAAATGTAAACAACGAACCTGCTGCTATCGCAGCTTATCCAAGAGTTTTATCAAAATTAAATTCATCACACCGATACTCATTCTCTTTGTACTAAAACATCATTGTAAACTTCTCTACGTTACGCTGTTAACGTTTTGCTAATAAGCGTGATAAGGCTTTTATTGTCTATAAGTTTATAAACGAGTGTAATATTTTTTTTTTCTTAAATCACCTTTAAAATTATATGTCTTTTCTCGTGATTCAACACTTGCCATCGGAAACACGTTGCAAGCCACATGCCATATTCGCACCAAGACATCTTTAAAACGTGATGCTTCAACAAACAAAATCACTCACATTCTTGTTATCAATATTATCAAATTATATAATGCAGTGATAGTATTGTGGTCTAGAATTCAACCACCTATTCTAAATTCCTGGGTTGAAATTCTGACGTGCACCTGTTTCTTTTCAGATTTAGGTGCGATTAAAAGATTTAATATTACCTGCAGATAATATTTTAATAAAGAAAGAAAACATCGCGAGGAAACCTGCACACCTTAAAATTCTCCATAATGCTCTCTAGGGCATGTGGAGCCTGCCAGCGCGCAATTGGTAAGCGTGGCAGACTATGGCCTTAATTCTTCGCATATATCTTAACGGAACGTAATTTTATTTTTAAATGTAATATTACTTCGTTTTTATTTTCTGCTACAGTATATTATTGTTTATTATGTCATTGTATATGATTTCAATAAACCGTTAGTATATTTTATTTTCATATGACTCCAAAATTTTGGTATTAGCTGTCTGCCGTATTCTATTTTGTATTTACGTCTCTTTAACACCTATAAGAATTAAGAAAACAAATGTGTAACTTTTGTTTTGAATGTAAAGATGTATTTATTTACCTCATCGGTGCAGTCTTGAAGTAAACAAGTAAATCTATTGTTGTATGTGGATTGTAAGCAATAACATATTCAAAGATCACTGGACGTTTCATAACATCCGGGAACGCACTTAAGTCGTACCACCACATGGAAGGATGATTACTTTAAAGTCACGGATAAATAAGGACAAATTGTTAATTAATAACATTCTGAATACAAAGATTCTTACCCTATGTACTAAGTCGTATACTAGTACGCCCTGCAATAATGATATATTTATATCAAGGTCTTCAGATTGAGTCTAGATAATTATTAAATATAACGAATAAAATGAAAAATATATGTAACAAAGAACTTTTTAAAGTTTAATTTTGAAGTTTTAAAGAACATTGTATTAGTAATTTTCAAACCTATTACATGTACCCGTTTATAAGTCAGATGAAATTGAGTTCTTCGTACTTGTTTTTAGGTGTGCATAAAACATATATACCATAAGATAATCCCGAAGACGTATAATAATACCACGAGCGTAAAGCGTTATTATTACTACTGCATTGATATTTTCTGAGTAATGGATTTTTTTATGAAGAAACAAAAGAACCGCTAGCTTCATACTGCAACATCTTCCGACACACATTTTGGTATACGCAATTTGAGTCACTCGGCAAAGTATCAAGAGCGATTGGATCTCAAATAGGTAGTGGCTAAATTTCATTAGAGCTTTCTGAGTACGCGTGTGACGAGCTTGTTTCTCTTGATAATAAACTGCGGGGAAAGTCACATTTCCAATCCGCAGTTTTAAAAGGTTGGCGGGTAGACCACTTTTAAAGTAAATAAACAAACACACGTGCCGAAGGGACTTTATTTTATATTAATTTCTAGAACAGGAATACTTCAGTTAAAAGACAATTTGAGTTTCCTTGTGGATTTGCTGGGGCCAATAAGAATTGCCTTGTATATTGTGTTTCTAAGAAGAAACTGGTGCATTATTCCATCTCTGCTACGGAAAAATATTCAATTAATTGATATCCACGACTTCGTTCTCAGGAAATTCTTAATATTTCCTATACATTATTTCATGTCAACACCTGCTCAAGTAGATGTAGTCTATACTGACTATAGCAAATGCTTTGATAGGATAGACCACCAATTACT